>JAPDVR010000019.1:4606612-4841612 GCA_026230005.1 Gila orcuttii | reverse complement strand
TGTTTGTTAACCCTGTTTAAACCAGCCTAAAGTGGTTTGCTGGTTTATGTTGGATTAGTTGGTGAGTAAGATGGCAAAAAATAACAGAATAACATTTTTATTTACAGAAACTAGGAGTCGCACTCGCAATATTTGAATAATAATAAGAATTGTTGCAGATTTGAAATATGTTGTGAGTTTGGCCAGCAGTTTTTGAGATTTCAGGATTTCCCCATGCCCGAAATGGCTGTCTGATGTTGCAAATATGGCCTTTGAGTGAACAGACTTTCCTTGAAAGGGACTTGGGCTAAAATGCATATTAAAGTATATTAAAGGTGCATATTAGTACCTAAAGTGTAACTATTAGTACTTAAATGGAACAGATTTAGGACTTTCGCACTGGAGGAACCTTTTCATAGTTCCTAGAACTATTGACGGAAGTACCCGTTTTTGGCGTGTTTGCACTTCAGGAACTGGGAACAATTTTAGTTCTAGGAACTCCTTTTGGGGTAACTAATTTAGCTACTACTTCAGAGTAGGGTCTAAACCAGCACTATAGGAAGTACCAGTGACATCAGCGTGCGCTGATTGGCCGAATTAATGCCTATATATTTACTCCAGAAATTAAGTCTGCGAAAATGGAAAACAGTGATAGAGGGGACCTGGGTTAGGGTTAGATTAGATGGGACCGATGCGAAAGTCCCTATTAGTAACTTTTGAAAGGGTGTCGGCCCAGTGACAGCTTTTGTACCTTTTTTCTGAGAGTGTAGCAACACCTTAACACTGACTACACTGGACGGGACAAGTGTCTCTTTGCGCATCAACAGCTTGAGGCTGTCTACACTTGACGTGACAAAGCGACCGCTGCAAATCCATTTGTTTATCGTGTCAGAAGTAGTCCCAATTAGAACGGGGCATCAGTTTAGTGTTGAGCCGTATCCAGTGTAGACATCATCACTGATTATAATGGATTTTATTTGCTTTTGTCGTGTCGCGTTGCATCACTCGCGTCTGGTGTAGACATGGTGGAATGCACATTCCATTCAACTCGGAAAGTTGGAATGTCCATCTTCCTAGTTGGAACAGTGTAGTAAAACGCCACTTGAAGTTGGCCTTCCAACTTTAAAACTCGTTTGTAAACTAAAACTCTGATTTTGCGAAATCCAGATGTTTGACATAAGGATCTGTATTAAAGGGTTAGATCACCCAAAAATGACAATTCTGTCATTAATTACTCACCCTCGTGTCACTTCAAAACCGTAAGACTTTTGTTCATCTTCGGAACACAAATGAAGATCTTTTTTGATGAAATCTATGAGCTTTCTGTCTCTCCATTGACAGCTATGCAACTGATACTTTCAAGACCCAGAAAGCTAGTAAAGACAACAACATTAAAGTAATCCGAAGATGAACGAAAGTCTTATGGGTTTGCAATGACATGTACAATTATCAGAAATCTTAAAAGGGATCGCTCACACTAAAATGAATTTTTTACATTGCATAGCATTCATTGAATTTGAATGGAAATGTTGCAATTTACATTTGTATATATTTACATTGAACATTTTCTAAAGTGTGCAGTACACACACACACACACACACACACACACACACACACACACACACACACACACACACACACACACACACACACACAGTAACAGTACTCGCTCACATACCAGGAAGCTGAAATTGTGACCTCTGAACTAGTCCAACTATTTATCATGGGTTGGCCTCATCTCAGATCGGATGGGTCCGCCAGCTGCGAAACATACGCACACACAGACATCTGTGACCCATCTGCACACAGCGAGTCTTGGGGGCTGTTTATCAAATGCTGGAGACACTGAGACTAACTTTCATACTCGCACACACCCCAACTCTCTCTCTTTCTCTTTGTCTGCTTGTATATTTTACAGGGTTACATTGCAACAGCGTTTAAAACAAATTAATAATCAGTAAACAGACATTGAAATTTCAGTTTTAATGTTTATATTTATTCGTTTAGCAGATGCTTTTACCCAAAGTAAGTGACTTACAAATGAGGAAAGCACAAGCAATTTATCATAAATTGTTATTGTTCAAATGTACTTTTTTTTTTCAAACTTCCTTAAATTTAAAACCCCCCAGTCAATTTCATTGTTAGAATGTTCATAAGTTATTCAAAAGTGTAACTGACTATGATGACATCATATTATTTGCATACTGAATTCCGTTTGGTCTACTTTCTTGCATCTATTTGCACACGGTGTGTCTGTTTAACCATCTATATGCCTTAAACTGCAAAGATGGTGTCATGCTATATGTGCTGATTGACAAAACACAAGATGTACACTAAGTGTCATGATAATCGCTGTAATGCAACTTTTACTTTCCATTTTCTGGGAACAAAGTCAGCTTCCCTAACATTATGCTAGAAATGCAAATCTAGTTTCGTTATGCTTTAGGTCTGTATACGGTCAGCATCATGCAAGGAAATGGGCCTGATTTTGCATATGTGTCCTAAGCTTAGTAGCTATCAGGATATTTAACCACACCACAATTTGCATATTTCTTGTAGCTTGATTAATAGTTTTAACTTTCTTTAAATGCTTTCTTCTCACCCTAATAAATAGCTAATTTTACTCTTCTGTTTAACTCTTGAATTTAGCTGCGCTTTTTTAAAAATCTTTTTAGCAATTAACATTAGTCTTTTGACGATGTCATGAGCCTCGAGCGTTGATATGTTGCTTTGGTTCAGTGATTCAAGTATGAAACACTTAAAATATCATCACTTCAGCAATTTAGACAGCAGAGAGAAGCAGTTGTCTTTCTCATGGACTAGTGTTTTTAATGTAAGCCTGTGGATGTTGTTGTAATGTTCTGGATTGCTCTCTTGAGTGGAATTATAATTCTCAGTTTCAGAATTTTTCAAATGAAGTCATATCATTCTGGTCCAGAGTTAAGTTGAATCCAACCAAATTCAGCAAACCCTTGCAGAAACAAAACCTTCCCACAGATGGAAAAGCTTTTTGGTCCGGCTTAAATCCAGGTTGTGTTTGGAATGGCTAAAAGGACAAAGATCTTCCACGGGTCACGAGTAAAGAAACCCTGCTCTTGTTTGCTTAATCAAGTGTAAATGCATGCTGTATCATGTGCCATAAACTGCTTCTAAATCATCAATCGTATTTCTCCAGGCATTAAATCTGATTATATATCCACGTCTCTATGAGTTTGTTGTAATTTAGTGCGGTTTCTTGGCTGCGGAGGTCTTTGGATCTCCTCTGAGAACCTGTTGGATTGGAGTGTCCATTCCATTCGCCCCTCTCTCACTCAAACTTTCATAACTAATTCCAAATGTGGCCGATCCCACTCCCAAACGTCCTTCTTACACACCCTGCTTGGAGCCTGTTTTGGGGTGGTGGGTTAATCAGAAGCAGGTTTGTGAGTCTGTCTACACCCTTACAGTGGGTCACACTCACATAAACACACTGGACAGCCATGGAGAGGTTTAGATGGATTACATGTGCCGTACACCCTCTTTTCGTTGGAAAACAGTCAAGATGGATCCTCAAAACACACACACACACACACACACACACACACACACACACACACACACACACACACACACACACACACACACACACACACACAGTAATTGCTGGAACACATTTCTCACACCCATACATACAACTCACACCCATACATCAGAATTTAATCTGTTCGTGATTAATAGCAACATACTGACAACATCTAAAAAGTAACTCCCGTAGATGGAAAGTGTCAGGGTTCTGTCACTTCTGTCTTGTCTATTTCTTGGTTTTGTGACAGAGCCCTGACACTCATGTTTTGTCTTGTGCTGTGTAGCACGCAGCTTGTTTACACTAGCTGTGTGCTTTCATATTGTCTTGTTTTGTGTGAGCACATGGCTGGTGATTTGTTTTACTTGCCATGTGCTTGTGTTCAAGTCATGTTTGGTGTGAGCACATGGCTTGTCATGTTTCCTTGTGCCATGTGCTCTCCTGTTGATTGTCTAGCCCCTCCCATCTTGTTACCTGATTATTGATTTGTTTGCCCCACCTGTCCTCCCTCGTTACCTGATTGATTCAGTTGCCCCACCTGTCCTCCCTCATTACTCCTTTGTTTGGTCTCCCTATTTATTCTCCCTGTGGTTGCAGTCCTGGGCTGTTTCGTTGTCGTATGTACCTGGTGTGTTACCCCTTGTGTCAAGTCAGTCAAGTCAGTCAAGTCAGTCAAGTCAGTCAAGTCAGGTCAGTCAAGTCATTTGTTTTCCCCTACGGGGTAGTTTTGTTTGCATTTGTTTGTATTTTTGTTTTGTTATTATCATTAAAGAACCCATCATCTCTGCACCTGAGTCCTCGCTCCTTTCACCTCCACCACACCTGACAGAACGAAACAGCCACTAGAGGACTCAGCAGAGAATGGGCATATTCCTGTTCCCATCTCCCAGCCCTTGCCCCTCTGCTCGTCAGACGATGGAACGCTATGGCAAGCTCTTTTCTCTTCGTCAAGGGAGGTCTACAGTAAAGGAGTTTGCCCACCAGTTTGTCTTCACTGCGGAGGGGCTCGACATTAACAACACTGCGCTTAAGGACATTTTTAACAGTGGTCTGAATGAGCCGGTCCGCGCCTGGGAGATGGAAATGCTGGGGATATTGTCTTTCTGGCAGTTTGTGGGGTTTGTATACCACCGTGGGGAGGAGGGTGGTCTCCCGCCTCTTGGCCCACCTCCCATTCACCTCACAAGCTGGCAGGTCCCCAGTCCTCCGATGACTCCTTCGGGGAGAGGGAGGAGGAAGAACGGGTCCACCTCATCTGCCATCTATCCTGAGGCGCATGCGAATGCTGCATTTCCCCCAGAGGTGGCCGTGAATGCTGCATTTCCCCCAGAGGCAGCAATCTCCACACCATCGCCTTGCAGACGTAAGTGGAGGAAGAGAAGGAAGGCTTCCTCCGTCTTAAGAAGTCTGGTGCTCCCAGAGCCATCCACTTTCACTGCAGCGCCCCCAGTGTTGGCCGAAGAGGCTGCAGCGCCCCCAGTGTTGGCCGAAGAGGCTGCAGCGCACCCAGTCTTGGCCGAAGAGGCTGCAGCGCACCCAGTCTTGGCCGAAGAGGCTGCAGCGCACCCAGTCTTGGCCGAAGAGGCTGCAGCGCACCCAGTGTTGGCCGAAGAGGCTGCATCGCCGCCTCGCTCAAGGAAACAGAGAAGGATGAAGTCTTCCTGCTTACCACAGGGCCCGGAGGTCGTTCCAAAGCCCACTGTCAGCCCAGAGGCCGTCCCCAGGCTCATTGACCTGCCGGCGCCACTCCAGCGCCTTGCCCTTCCGGCGCCGCCCCAGCGTCTTGCCCTTCCGGCGCCGCCCCAGCGTCTTGCCCTTCCGGCGCCGCCCCAGCGCCTTGCCCTTCCGGCGCCGCCCCAGCGCCTTGCCCTTCCGGCGCCGCCCCAGCGCCTTGCCCTTCCGGCGCCGCCCCAGCGCCTTGCCCTGCCGGCGCCGCCCAAGCGCCTTGCCTTGCCGGCTCCGTCCATGCTGCCAGTCATGCTGGTTCCGCCCAAGCTCCAGGGGGCTGTCCCAGAGCCCGTTGCCAGCCCGGAGGCCGTCCCGGAGTCACCCAAATGTCTTGTCCTGCCAACCCAGTCTTTGCTACCTGACCCACCCTGGCCTTCTGCCAAGTATTCAGATCCGCCTGGTCCACCTTGGCCCTCAGCCTGGAATCCTGAACCGCTGGAGCCTGCCTGGTCTATCCCGCCATGGCCCTCTGCTGGGACTCCTGATCCGCTGGAGCCTGCCTGGTCTATCCCGCCATGGCCCTCTGATGGGACTCCTGATCCGCTGGAGCCTGCCTGGTCTGTCCCGCCATGGCCCTCTGCTGGGACTCCTGATCCGCTGGAGCCTGCCTGGTCTGTCCCGCCATGGCCCTCTGCTGGGACTTCAGACCCGCCTGAGCCTCCCTGGCTCAACCCTCCTGTCCCTCCCTGGTCCCTTATAGAGACTTCATGGACTGTCATGCTGGCTCTGTCTTGGCTCCCTCCCTCCCTCCCCACTTTGTCTCTGTGTTTTGATCTACCCGTCTTGTGTTGTCTGTTGGTGAGTTTTTATGTCTTGTTCCTGTCTTGTTTTGTGGTGTTCCTTGTAAGGCTGTCCTTTAACCTTTAGAGGAGGGGTAGTGTCAGGGTTCTGTCACTTCTGTCTTGTCTATTTCTTGGTTTTGTGACAGAGCCCTGACACTCATGTTTTGTCTTGTGCTGTGTAGCACGCAGCTTGTTTACACTAGCTGTGTGCTTTCATGTTGTCTTGTTTTGTGTGAGCACATGGCTGGTGATTTGTTTTACTTGCCATGTGCTTGTGTTCAAGTCATGTTTGGTGTGAGCACATGGCTTGTCATGTTTCCTTGTGCCATGTGCTCTCCTGTTGATTGTCTAGCCCCTCCCATCTTGTTACCTGATTATTGATTTGTTTGCCCCACCTGTCCTCCCTCGTTACCTGATTGATTCATTTGCCCCACCTGTCCTCCCTCATTACTCCTTTGTTTGGTCTCCCTATTTATTCTCCCTGTGGTTGCAGTCCTGGGCTGTTTTGTTGTCGTATGTACCTGGTGTGTTACCCCTTGTGTCAAGTCAGTCAAGTCAGTCAAGTCAGTCAAGTCAGTCAAGTCAGTCAAGTCAGTCAAGTCAGTCAAGTCAGTCAAGTCAGTCAAGTCATTTGTTTTCCCCTACAGGGTAGTTTTGTTTGCATTTGTTTGTATTTTTGTTTTGTTATTATCATTAAAGAACCCATCATCTCTGCACCTGAGTCCTCGCTCCTTTCACCTCCACCACACCTGACAGAAAGATAGATAGATAGATAGATAGATAGATAGATGGATGGATAGATAAATAGACAGACACTGGATGGATGGATGGATGGATGGATGGATAGATAAAAGTGTATGTGTGCAAGAATCAAAGTTCATGTACACATGCTAATGAGGTCACATTTATGGTGCAGTGTGTGCAGTTATTGTTCATATACACGCTGGAAACTGCTGATGTGCCTGTAATCTCAGCTGTAGCATCAAACATACTGTATTCCTGGACTGAAGAAGCACACAGTCTGAAACAAACATCTGTTGAACGTGCACTTTCACTCTTCTTCCTTCTGTCATTCACGCATCCCCCTTTCACTGGAGCAGATATTTCCTGTTTTCCTCTCTCTCGCTCACTAGACTGAACTGTATCTGATCTGTTCTTCTGTGTGCCGTACTGGATCTCTAACACTACTGTTAACAGTTCTCCAGGGTTCCTGTGGGCCCTTAAAGTCTCAAATTCAGCTTGATCAAATTTAAGGTCAAAACACCTTACATATCTTAAATGGTATAACAGAAGTATGGATCACATGGATCCACCAATAAGTATGGATATAATGTATTAATTCTTTTTTTCTTTATCTCATGCAGTCTTTTTGACAGCAGTATATAATTTAGATTAGTCTTTCAGATGTTAAAGGTTTTTATATCATTACAAGCTTTCAGTGAGATAAATGACACGATTACAGAATAATTCGATCATGATGCAGACACACCTCTAAAGTGGCAGACACCACAGACCTCTGGCTCTTTGGGTGGTATTGAGTGGATTTCTTCTGCACCGTTGGACACGGTCAGGCCAGTTAAAGGTCACTAGATTTCATTCCTAACAGAACAGGATCCCAGTCAAACTCAATCTATAAAGGGTTTTAGAGAGAGAGAGAGGGGGACAATTTGTTTCATAAAATGGTTTGAAGTCCATTCTGATCTTCCAGTGGCTCTAAACAGTCTCTGTTATACCACTGAAGAGATTGCTGTGCAGAAAAACGATTTTTTTAAGTTTTTTTTGGACAGCTTCCTCTAAACCAAGAATTCACGCTGAGCAAATACATAAACATTAGCCTTTATTTGCAAGGAAACTTTACTACCAAAAACTTTCTACTCACATTAGCATTTAAAAAGCTCTCTGGCGGGCGTGAGATGTCTCTGAAGATTTTCTTTCCTCTCCCCCGTTGAAGATCAATAAAGCTCGAAGCCTCATGTCCTATTCCTGCATTCACAATTACTGTTCACCAATACATAATGCAAGATTGACATGGGTTATGCAAATGTGGCTGCAACCTGTTATTCTTTAATTAATATAGTGCCTTACAAATGACAGATCTTGTAGAACAGTAAAATCACTCACATTAACATTAACCGTTGTCTACATTAGCTATAGGTTTGTGGTCGGTAATATTTTTAAATGTTTTTGAAAGATGTCTCTTATGCTCAAGTAAGCAATTTATTTGATAAAAAACAGTAAAAACCGCAATACTGTGAAATAGTATTACAATCTGATTTCTATTGTAATATATTTTAAAATGTAGCCTAATTTATACCTGTGATGCAAAGATGAATTTTCAGCATTATTACTCCAGTCTTCAATGTCACATGATCCTTCTGAAATCATTCTAATATGCTGATTGGACGCTTAAGAATCAGATTTCAGAATTATTTAATTAATAGAAAGTTACAAAGAACAGCATTTATTTAAAATAGATTTTTTTCCTGTAAAAAATTAGCTGTATCTTTTGATCAATTTAATGCATCCTTGCTGAATAAAAGTATAAATTACTTTAAAAAAACAATAAAGAAATATCTCACTGACTCCAGACTTTTATACAGTGGTGTACATCTGATAAAAGATTTTTGGACAAAAAAAAATCAAACAAATATATTTGTCCAAATATCTTTGTTTATTTAAAACTATATTATTTAGCTGTTTTTACTTACATATTTGTGATAAAAATATAGCTATTTTTCCATCTGCACCAAGACAGATTCCTTCTATTTCTTATACTTGTTGGATAAAAAGTTTAAACTAAAGATAAACATCTGATGATAAATTTTCAGTCATTAGATGATGCATGAGTTATGACAGATGTTTAACACATTATTGCAGTTCTTTACAGGGTTATAGAACATCTGCAAATTATCTTTATTACCTTATTACCTATTAAAGGTAATTTGTGGCTCACATTTAGTGCTTCATGAGTTTTTATTCCCTTGTCTTGACTTCCAATTGCATTTTTTGTTGCAAATAATAATCTGAGATGTTTGCGCGCGTACTGAAGAATATATGGCACAAGAGAACACAAACCACACATATTCTTCACCTGAAGACTGGTCTCAATCGCACATGTACCACCCAGCGTGAGAACATTCTTTTGTACCTTCTCAGTTTTTTCTCCTTCTCAATCTTTCTCATGGTTCAGGCGGCTCCAGCTGTTTCTAATACTCCTCTCAGTCATGCTGGATGCTTTGGAGCTATATGATTACAGCTGTGTGTGTGTGTGTGTGTGTATATGCTCTAGCCATATGTTCCCATCTGGCTCCATCCCAGGGGAAGTGGAGCCACTCTTAAAGAGCTTGGCTAAGGTCTGGTGTTTAGCAGCTCTGGGCTCGCTGTGTTCATTTCTGCGTTGGTGGAGTCTGGGGGCAGTAAAGCATTTGATTGATGGATGAAACAGGAAATTGTTTTTCTTTCTTCCATTGGGTTTTCCATACAGAGATGCTGATTCAGTGGTCCGTTAAAGTCAGAGTTGGCCTAATGCCACTTAGCTCTTGTGATGACTGGAGGAGTCTAGAAAAGTGTGCGTTTTCATCTGGAAGATCATTTGCTCATCTGCAATAGGTCTTTAAAACATTCCCTGTTGAATGTTAGAATGGTATGCGGCAGATGTTTTTGCAATGTTCATGAAACATACACGCTGTCAACGCCTTGTGCGTTTGAACATAGCTAACATGCGTTGGTCTGGCGGTAACAAATCTCAGTACTTGAGGGGGTGAAAGAGTTTCCATTTGTCTGTGTCATTAAACCAGATGTGATTATTCGGGGAAGTTGCTGACCTTAACTAACTTGCTTAGTTTCTCTTCTCTAGATTCTCTTTAAACTCTCGGTCCTCCCTGACAGTAGTTGACGTGAAAGTGAAAACTGTAGAAGACTGTGTAAGCAGAGAGTTTACAGTAATAACTGCTATAGTGCCGCTTGAGGCAACAAGTCAAGTCACCTTTATTTATATAGCGCTTTATACTATTGTTTCAAAGCAGCTTTACAGTGATAAACAGGAACATAAAGATTAATGATGCAAATTCTGCTGTAAAGCAGCTCTAAAAACGACAACGGTGTCATTAGTGTCAGTTCAGTGTTGATTCAGTTGAAGGTTCAAGAACTGTGTAAAGTTCATCAATTATGAAATGAGTTCAATTCAGCTATAAAGCAGCTCTATAAAACAGTGATGTCATCATCCAGCTCAATTCAGCTCTCATCCAATAGTGTCAGTGCAGTCAAATCAATAATATTACTGAATATTAAGTGTCCCCAAACGAGCAAGCCAGAGACAACAGTGGCAAGGAACTCAAACTCCATTGGTGACAGAAATGGAGAAAAAAAAACCTTGCGAGAAACCTCCTCTGGCCAAACGAACAAACATAGTGTTATTATGATTCAAGTCAGATTCTCAGATTGCAATATTGAGAATGTAAATTGTACTTGTGTTGTGGATCGCAATAATGCACTATGAAATTAAAGTGAATAGCGTAGCTTGATAGTTTGCAAGAATTTTATGAGAAATGTTTGAGTTCATATTAAAATCTCTGATTTTGACTTTTGCACAAATGTAGGTCTATTTGGTCTTTGAACTCTTCCTCTACACTAACTTCATTATAGTTTATTTGTTATGTAAGTTACATCTTTTGTCTGTTTATAGTGATTGTTTATAGTGACTGAACCAGCTAAATTCAGTCCTGAAAGTGTGTGAGATACGGGAAAGAGTCTAAATGTATTTTTACAGAAGTAATTTGAGACAAATGTAAATGTAAAAAAACAAAAAAGTCAAGTCAAGTCACCTTCATTTATATAGCGCTTTTAACAATATAGATTGTTTAAAAGCAGCTTTACAGTGATAATAGGAAATTAAAGTAACAAAGATTGTTTTGGCTTTACAGCAACTCTAGAATAAAGTTATTGTCAAGCTAAAGTTAGTTTTGATTGATTCACTTCCGTCGCAACGATCAATAGTTATTAACTTAGGGGCCGCTAACACGACACCTTTCTAACAGAAAACCCTTAATGCGATCCGGCCTCTCTTTGCACATTAACAGTGCCTGGTGGCTCGAGAACACAAACCATGAAATAGGTTCTATGGTACAAGCCTTGAAAAATGTATAAAACATAATTTTTTATCACTTCCGCTGAGCCACGTGATCGGAATTATCCCGACAACGTTTTATCTGTGCAGAGGTAAAGAGAAGGGAAGGAGGCCTTCACAATGGAGAGACTAGTTGACACTTCAGGACTGCGTTGTCGTCGTGTCCAGGTGCAGGTCCTTCATCAGATCCGGATACAGCCTGGATCCGGCGGACTGCGGTAAACCTCGGGATAAACAGAGAGACTAATATTAGCGTAGACGCCATCCTTCTTATGATGTAACAAGTACATCAGGATTTATGGGAAGTGTTCCTGGTTCTGGGTGACCTAATCTATGCAGCCTAACATTGAATTATAGAAGTCTATAATGTGTTATGTGTATGCTAGGTCAAAGAGATGTGTTTTTAGTCTAGATTTGAACTGACAGAATGTGTCTGCTTTCCGGACAATGTTAGAAAGACTGTTCCAAAGTTTTGGTGCTGAATAGGAAAAGGATCTAGGATCCAGAAGTCGATTTTGATTATCAACTGGCCGGAATTTTGAGATCTCAATAGACGTGACAGACTATAATGCGTTAAGAGCTCACTCAAGTACTGGGGAGCTAAACCATTTAGTGCTTTGTAAGTAATCAGCAATATTTAAAAATGTATACGATGTTTAATAGGGAGCCAATGCAGTGTTGACAGAACCGGGCTAATATGGCCATACTTCCTGGTTCTGGTAAGAACTCTAGCGGCTGCGTTTTGGACCAGCTGTAGTTTGTTTATTAATCGTGCAGGGCAACCACCCATAATAGCATTACAATAATCTAGCCTTGATGTCATAAACGAATGAACTAACTGTTCCGCATTTGTCATTGAGAGCATATGACGTAATTTAGATATAATTTTAAGATGGGAAAATGCGGTTTTACAGATACTAGACACGTGACTTTCAAATGAAATTTGTTATCAAAGAGCACACCAAGGTTCCTAACCGATGAAGAAGACTTGATAGAGCAGCCATCAAGTGTTCGACAGTATTCTAGGTTATTATGTGAGGAAGTTTTTTGTCCAATAATTAGAATCTCTGTTTTTTTCAGAATTAAGTAGTAGGAAATTACTAGTCATCCAGTTTTTTATATCAGCTATGCATTCTGTTAATTTTGTGAATTGGTAGGTTTCGTCAGGGCGTGAAGAAATATAGAGCTGAGTATCATCAGCATAACAGTGAAAACTAATGCCATGCTTCCTAATGATATCTCCTAAGGGTAGCATGTACAGAGTGAACAGCAATGGTCCTAGTACTGAGCCTTTTGATCGATAAGACATCTCTTCATTTACTGCTACAAACTGATAACGGTCAGATAAGTATGATTTAAACCATGCTAATGCAATTCCACTAATGCCAACATAATTTTCAAGTCTATTTAAAAGAATGTTGTGGTCAATGGTATCAAATGCAGCACTCAGATTGAGTGACACTAATAGAGAGATACAACCACGATCGGATGATAAGAGCAAATAATTTGTGACTCTGATGAGAGCTGTCTCAGTACTATGGTACGGTCTAAATCCTGACTGAAAATCCTTGCAGATACCATTTCTTTCTAAAAAAAAAAAAGGAACATAGTTGTGAGGATACTGCCTTTTCTAGTATCTTTGACAGAAAAGGTAGATTCGAGATCGGCCTGTAATAGACTAAATCTGTAGGATCAAGTTGCGTTTTTTTAACAAGCGGTTTAATCATAGCCAGCTTAAAAGTTTTTGGTACGTATCCTAATGACAAAGATGAATTAATGATATTAAGAAGAGGATCTATGACCTCTGGAAGCATCTCTTTCAATAGCTTAGTCGGTATAGGGTCTAACATACATGTTGTCGATTTAGATGATTTAACGAGTTTAGAAAATTCTTCCTCTCCTATAGCAATGAATGAATCTAATTTTTCGTCAGTGAGACTACAATGCACTGCCTGATGCGATACTGTAGTAGACGGTTGCATAGTTATAATTTTATCCCTGATATTATCAATCTTGTAAGTAAAGAAGTCTCTAGTTCTTCTAAGCTATCTGGGATGCTGAGGAGATGAAACTGATCCGGAATATTATTAATAAAGCTATCTTTAGTGGCAGAAGTGATAGGTCTAGTGAAGTGAAGTATACACGAGACTACATAATGATCTGAGATGTCATCGCTCTGCTGTGGAATTTCAACAGCATCAACATTGATTCCATGCAATAATATTAGATCTAGAGTATGATTACGACAATGAGTGGGTCCTGACACGTGTTTTCTAACTCCAATAGAGTTCAGAATGGCTTTAAAATGCCAATCCCAATGCATCTTTTTCATTATCTACATGTATATTAAAATCACCAACAATTAGGACTTTATCTGCAGCCAGTACTAACTCTGATAGAAAATCAGCAAATTCTTTGATAAAATCTGTATGGTGCCCTGGTGGCCTGTATACAGTAGCCAGCACAAATTTCAAACGTGATTTATCATTTTCACTAGATAGTTTTACATTAAGCACCAACACTTAAAAAATATATATATTTAAAACTAGACTTCTCAGTAATTCTAAAGATATTACTATAAATTACAGCAACACCTCCCCCTTTGCCTTTCAGACAAGGCTCATGTTTATAACATGCGGGGTGCGCTCATTTAAAGTAATGTAATCGTCTGGTTTTAGCCAGGTTTCTGTCAAACACAGCACGTCTAGGTTATAATCTGTAATCATATCATTAACAGTAAGTGCTTTTAAAGTAAGGGATTGAATATTCAGCAACCCGAGCTTTATCATTTGTTCATCCATATTATCTGCTTATATAATCTGCTTTTTATTTGTTGAACATCAATTACATTTTTACCCTTAAATGGGTTTAGGAGTTTTTTGTATGTCCCAATTCGAGGAACAGACACAGTCTCTATATGATGATATCTAGGTAAAAGAGTCTCTATGTGATGGGATTTATCTGACCTCAATGACGTGAGACAGCTAGCAGATGGTCGGTTTAGCCAGTCTGTCTGCTTCCTGACCTGAGCCCCAGATTGTCATGTTTGATCTCTAACACTATGTGCCATATTACTAGAGAGACAATCAGCACCATCCCAGGAGGGATGAATACCATCTCTTTTAAACAGGTCAGGTCTGCCCCGAAAACTTTTCCAATTGTCTATGAATTCTATATTATTTTGCGGACACCACTTAGACAGCCAGCCATTGAGTGAGCACAGTCTACTAAGTATCTCATCACTTCTACGAACAGGAAGGGGGCCAGAGCAAATAACAGTGCCTGATACACACACGTCTTTAACGTTAATTTTGGTGATCTCCGACTGGCGAAGTCGAACATAATTAATGCCGACGTGAATAATAATCTTAGAAAATTTACGATTAGCATTAGCCAGCACTTTTAAATTCGCTCTGGCTCCCGGCAAACATGTAACTATGGTCGCTGGTGTCTCTATTTTCACGTTCCGTGTAATAGAATCGTCAATAACTAGGGCACTTTCAACATGATTCTCACAGGGTGTTTCACTGAGAGGATAGAACCTGTTTAATGTTGTTATCGGAACGGAAGAGTTTTGTCCCACGACTACAGCGTCTCACGGTCACCCAGTTGCCCTGCTGCACAGGCTCTACAGGCGGAACCTAACAATGTACAGAGTTCACTAAGCTAGTCGCATCCAAAGCAGTATCTAAAGCCCTTGCACTCTAACTATCCTCGATTAAAGTTTGGATGCGTGTCTCTAGTTCTGAAATCTTCTCCGTCAGCCTGACTGTCTCCCTGCATTTATCACATGTAAATCCTTCAATGCTGACAGAGAAGGCTATACTATACATGTGACACGAAGGGGAAATTCCTAATAACAGGAGAAGATATTACTCACTGTGTTTGTTGACTGATTCTACTTACCTTAGTTGCTTGATATACTCGTAAAAAGGCGCGAGCGTGCACAAGAAAAGAAAAAAAAAAGACGGCAAGTACGGATGGCAGGTTAACAGGCTAGCAAGATACTAGCGTGTTGTGCTAGCAACAATGATTTAGATAAAAGATAGCGATGTCAGATTAATGTGATAGGCATTATTAGACAATATCTAATATATGTTGATGAATAAGTTAAATTTAGCAAATAAGAACAGCAAGGAATGATAGTAAATAGAGATTCAAACAGAAAACTATACGTAGCTTGACGCAGACCAGCAGCAAGGCAGACAGGAGCAATCGATTAAACAGGAGCAAGCGATCAAGCAATTATATATTATATTATATATTATATTAATATTAATATTAACAATTATAAAAACAAAAAACCCCAGCATAATTTCATGTTAAGCCACGGTTCTCTTGTTATATCTCTTAAAATAAATACAAAATAAAAAAAAAAATCAGAAGAAAAATTGTATTTTGATAGTCTTAATTAATTAGCATTTTCCCCATACTAAAAACTATGAATTATATATATATATATATATATATATATATATATATATATATTTTTTTTTTTTTCGTTTTAAAACTGAGCTGATTTTGATAGGAGGGTTAATATACTGACAGCCAGCTTAAAACACAGGCGTTAAAAGAAAAACACATGATGAATCAAAGTTCATCACATGAACTTCTCTTGTTATATCTCCTAAAATAAATACAAAATAAAAAAATCTGAAGAAAAATTGTATTTTGATAGTCTTAATTAATTAGCATTTTCCCCATACTAAAAACTATGAATTATATATATATATATATATGTATATATATATATATATATATATATATATATATATATATATATATATATATATATATATATATATATATATATATATATATATATATATATATATATATATAATTTTTTTTAATCGTGTTAAAACTGAGCTGATTTTGATAGGAGGGTTAATATACTGACAACCACTTTAAAAGGCGTTAAAAGAAAAACACATGATGAATCAAAGTTCATCACATGTAGCTATTCCACAAGCTGATGTAAATACTAATATATAGAAGGTGCACATTGTCATGCACACAAATACAGAACACCATCATGACACTAAAATAGTGAAATAAACATTTAACAACATATGTAACATAAACTCCAAATGAAATGTGACGTTAACTAATTAACTTACTATACCATTTCAAAACAGTTTTTCACCATTTAAAAAAAAAAATGTTTTAAAATTTTCTTTCCTATATGGTAAAGATGAAATTACATTTTTGTGAAATATTTAGTATCAGATTAATACATGCAGTGTGATTCACTTCCCCTATGGAATCATTTAGTAGATTTCATCGTCAGAAAAACACGTCACCTAACTGTGTTTAGCTCTGGATAAGCTCTGTTTTGTTATCAGTGTGAATCCGACACTCAAAACCCATGTAAACACACAGCGCTCAGACAGACAGACTGCTGAGAATGTGCTGCCGTCACATTTAAAGTGTCTTGTAAATATGTTTGTGGCGTGGTTTGCGTTTTAAAGTCTGCCAAATGGGGTCATGTTGAAGTGGTGGCATATTTTCACTGGGTGATTCACGCGTGGAACATTCTGCAAGTGTGGGGGAACATGGTTTGAATATTTTGAAATGAATCATTTGAGGAGGAATGAATGGAGTTCTCAAGGGGGTTTTGTGGTGGCTCTTACATTCCCCTTAGATCTAAGAGTGTGACATTTCAAGATGGTTTCCAACCGCTTTCTGCTGTGGTTACAGTCGTGCCCACTGTATCTTTTTCTTATATATATTATAGATAGTAGGAACATTTGCTAGTTATAGAGATTGTTAAAAATAGTTTACCCCTAAATTAAAAAATGCAGTCCCCATGAGTCTAGGGCGATGTTTACACCTGGTATTAAAGGGGTGGTTCAGGATTTTGAACATTGGACCTCATTTCCAAGTTAGCCTGGGTGTTATTTATCAGTGGAAAAAAAATTCATCCAGTCCTTCCAGTTGCATAGTTCACCGGTGCTAGGCTAGCGCGAGTCAACGGTATCTGCTAGCCTGCCATTAAAAATAGTTTTACCCACTCCACAGTTCACCAAAAGCAAATAAATTATAACGCCAGACTATCGATGTAAATGTCGGTTGAGAGAATAATGTTAGAAATCAAACTACCCTTTCATCGCATTGCAATAGTTATACTTTGTTCCCTGTATTTATTAGCAGAAGCAATAAGCATGTGCAATTTGCATATGAACGTGAACGCAGGCGACAGAAAAACATGCGGAGAGCAGCCGCTTTAGTTTCTGCTGTGACAGCCACAAGACCAGCCGAACAGTCGAGTGTGTGTTAGAAATCAGGAATGGTGAGAGAACATTGTGCTTGGTACGTTTTTCACCTTCGAACCAAATTGTGTCTTCAGCTGACAATTTAATTTAAATCCCATAATGTTTACTCATTAGGTCAGACTTGGTGGAGAGTAGACGGTCTTTTTTGGCTGTTCGAACACATTCGACCACACGAGTGTTTACACTACGAAAGCAATCCGGTCAATGCGTTTTTCGACTACCTCTGGAGCCAGTCGAAAGTGTACTAGCTCAAACCGCTTTAGACCCCGTTTATACTTGTATGTAGCATCGTCCACTGAATTGACAAAAATGCTTTTTAATACCAGGTGTAAACAGGGCCTAGGTTTCTTACAAAGACAGACTTAGTGCTTAATTTTTCATGGAAAATCTTAAAATTTTAAATTTAACATGCATATACTCTATAAATATACTGACGTGTCGAGTTCAGGTGCAACACACATTAAAACATTTTTTTGATCGCAAATACACTATTTAAGCTTTGGAAGAGGAGAAGATTCAGAAAAATCTCTTAAAATTATATTCTTAAAGATTTCATCTTTTGTTTCCATGGAATAAAGTCATGGGTTTAGAACAGCATTTCATTAGAAGACACTTTTAATTCTACGCAGTGTGCATTGCAATCTCTCATGTCCTCAGATCAAACTAGCACCGTTTGCCTTACCAGTCCGAACCCTGAATCACAACGCAACCATCAGCTGAAGATGAAAGCCAAGAGGAAATGAGAGGACTTTTTTTGTGGACTTCCTGAAGACCTTTGTTTTGACCTTTAAATAGTGCTCAGACTTCCACTAGATCTTGTGATGTGAAATAAAACTTCCTC
The DNA here is from genome assembly GCA_026230005.1 of Gila orcuttii. Lineage (NCBI taxonomy): Eukaryota > Metazoa > Chordata > Actinopteri > Cypriniformes > Leuciscidae > Gila > Gila orcuttii. The sequence goes on along the minus strand of JAPDVR010000019.1, from coordinate 4,823,319 downwards.
TTGTGATCTACTTAAGGTATTCATGCTGCTTTACCCAGAGCTGTCATCTGCTGAATCATAGTTTAATGAGGTATGGATCACCTTTAGCAATATACAGTATCTACATATAACTGTGGAAAACAATATTGTTATTTTAACTAGATTATTCTGTTATATTTCTTGCATTGCATTTTGAAACTGTTTGACAACATTTGTGTGAGGGTCAGGTTTAAGTGCAGGGCTATTTTTAGAGGATAGAAAATATTAGCTTTATATAACAACAGAAAGGAAAGTCCCCACCATGACAGAAAAGTATTTGTGTGAGGGTAATGCTTTCAGAAGTGAAGATGTTTAAGGTCAGCGTGATGCTGCTTTCACACTCAGCATTGACTTTGACAACTCACTGAGATGACCAAGGAAGTCAAACAAAACACACTCGCACAAACAACTGATACACACACACACACACACACTATATATAAACATGGGGCAAGAAAATATGAGAGTCATAAATATTTTGACAGCTCTAGATGTGTGAGGTTCAATATCTGCACATGAAGTTCACACCATTACTTCGACTGCGACTAACGGATGTGAACGCTGCTGTTTAATCACATGGTTAAAGTTCTTTATTTTATTTATCCAGTGTTTTATTTTATTTTACCTGACTAATCATGGTACAAATAACACATCTTTATTTCCTGGCTTACTATAAGCCCTTGTCCACTGAAATGATGCTGACATATTGCATCATTTACTCCTAGTTTAGTGAACTGAGATGCATTTATGTGCCATAGTTTCAATAAAATATAATTGTAAAGGGGATTTGAGAACTTCGGCTGAGGGGATGAATTATCAGTGCATAAAATTAAGTTCCTCATATAAAATAATAATATATAATATATTTTGGAGATTTTCCATGAACTGTCATTCACTGAATGAATTCCAAAACAGAAAAACAGCCGCATACAAGGTGAGTAAATAATGACAGATTTTTGGTAACACTTTACAATATGGTCTCCCCAGCTAACAGGGAGCATTCTCATCTATATAAACAAACGTCCCGTAGATGGTCTGCTTGCTCTTTAACCTCGAGCTCGAGCACATATGTTTCCTCTCTGGAGAAGCGTTCAGCTTCCGCTTGCAAAATCCATCATGTAAATAGCGAATCCACCATGGCGTGAGCGCAACTGCCTTTTAAAGGGAATGTGAGATGAGACTCTGATTGGTTTATTACATGTTACGCCCAAAACACACCCATTACTCATTAAGAGAATAGGGACAACCCTTTTAGACCATGCGCCGACCATTTTTCCCGTTGTTAAACTAGCAAAAGTGGATTGGGACGCCCTAAGTGCACTTGCGCCATGAGCTTTAGGCGCTTTAGACAGAACCAGCTAACTGTCTGCTAAGGCAAGAACTTTAACCATGTGATTAAACAGCTGCGTTCACATCCGTTGCAGTAGCAGTGGAAGTAATGGTGCGCTTAGATCCTTAAAATAGGGCCCTTAATGTTAAATACATGTGAAGAACTAAAGGTTGGACGACACAAAAGTTATTGGGAAGTTGGAGCCTACTTCAAACTTTAGAACATTTCCAGCCAAAATGAAATTAACTTTACCACGCAGATTAAACTAAATCCTCCATTCCCCCCTCTCAAAATAATCAAGTTTATTCATGCAATATACTACTTTATTCTCAAAATATTATGACTTTAATCTTGTATCGCTATGACTTTATATTCATAATCTTAGATTTATTTCCTTTTTTTACGTTGTGGTTCAGGGCTTTCGTAACTTACATCACTTACAAGGAATAATAAACAACAGGGTGAATTGTGGTTGGTCACTTTCTATGTCAGTAAAAGTCTCTTCCTGTTTAAGTGAGTGGTTCTTGGCCAGAAAATTGTAAAGTGGACCAGAGTATATTCCAGTAGTCAGACTAGCCAGCATGAACCAGTCTGGACCAGGATGGGAATGCATTCTGGTCTAAGCTGGTCTATTCAGCAGGGTGAAAGAGCAATATGAACAATACAAGAGAGGTATGGAGAGAGCAGAGGTTGGAAATGGATGTGAATGGTGGGAAAGTAAGAAGAAAGTAAGCAAAAGAAAAAGTGCAGTGCAGTAGGAGGTTCATAGAGAGAAAAAGCTCTTTAAAAGGGGGTGTGAGAATGAAAGAGGGCATAAAAATGGGGGAATGAGAGGAAAGAGGGAGATTTAGTTGTGTAGTTGGGTGTGGGAATGCAAGGTCAGAGCTCTGCTGGAAGAAGAGGCTCTTGGCAGGACACAGCTGAAAGGGATTGTGGGAATTTATACAGGATTAGTGGAGTGTCTGATGCTCTACAACTCTCATACACACACACACACACACACACACACACACACACACACACACACACACACACACACACACACACACACACACACACACACACACACACACTCACACTCACACTCACACACATCTTCGCTACAAACTAGGGCTATATATTTCTGATGACTTTAACATGTTTTTTTGGTCCTCTATGCTTCCTAAAGATTGTGTCATCAGACTAGAAGGGTCTTGTGAATTTGCAAGTGTTATATTGGTGTCTTAAACTTCTGCTGCACAATTATTAGAGTTGTTATAGTTAAAGAAAATTCTAACATTAATTACTCACCCTCATGTCATTCCAAACCCGTAAGACCTTCGTTCATCTTCGAAACACAAATGAAGATATTTTTGATGAAATCTGTCCATTCATTGACAGCAACGCTACTGACACTTTGACACTTCAAAAAGTTCATAAAGAGATCATAAAACTAATCTATATGAATCGAGAGGTTTAGTCCAAATTTCTAATTTTCATTTCTCTGTGCCGTTGTGGTGTGGACTCTGCTATTCTTTTATATTTAGAACTATTTTTAGAACTATATCTTTATTGTTATCGTAATAGTTTCAATGAATCGATTCTAAACTCAACAATTTGTTTGAATCCTTACTCAAAAATGTTACAGTGTTAATGTGCTTTAGTAGAGTCTATGGTTATTTGTGTAATATAATATATAATATATTTATATATTATATTTGTGCATTTAAATTTTTAAATATTATTTTTCTTGAGTTCATTTACTAAAAACACACTGTGGAAAATACGCCTTATTTGTTTTTACTTCCTGCATTGAATATTTGAATCAAATTAATGAAATTAATATCAAAAAGGCTAAAAAAAACTGAGAGTATCTGCTCCACACACATAATGCAGTTCATACAAACATTTGTTAAGAAGCCAGCGGTGGATAGGGAGAAAATGAAATGTTCTCTTCGGCTCTTCTGTGGTATTTGGGCCCGTGTTGACTTTGGGATCTGGTAACGTTCCCTTTGCAGTCATCCATGTAGGCAAAGACAAGGAATTATAGCCTCACAGAACTCCAATGGAAAATAAACATATTTTTTAGCACTGTTGGTACACATCTGGAGAAGATAGAGATCACAATGATTTTGTATGTATATGTCAGTTTTATTTGAGTTCTTTCACCATAACCCAGTGTTTTGAAACAGATGGTTGTGGTTTATATGTTTGTGTATGTTAATGAAAACAAAAGAATCATCATTTCATAGTTGGCTAGCAGATTCAAAATGGATACACAAGTGAAGCTCTATTTAAAATAATTAAATAAGCATTTTTCCACACTTTTTACTAAATAAACACAAGGAATAATGATATGTGATTATTTGTATCTACAGTATATGCACCCCAAAAACAAAATAAACACAAATACTGTATTTACCTACATATATTTTTGCAATTTTAATATCTCTGAAAACATTGAATTAATTCATTGAACTATGTCTTATCAAGATATTCATAATATTGCCAGCAAATTCATGTAAATATTTGGTTACACTTTATTTTAAGGTGTCATTGTTACAGTGTAATTATTTAAGTACTGAGTAATATTAAGCAACTACATGTAGGGTTAGGTTATGATTAGGATTTGGTTGAGGGTTAGTTGGATGTACTTATGCATAATTTACTATTGCTGTTACTATGGTAAGTACATGTAACAAGGACACTGTAAAATAAAGTGTTACCAAATATTTTATGGCTCCGTACAAGGCAGGGACAGTCCATAAAACTCTTTCTGTCATCATCTTTTTCACTTTTACACATGACTCATACAACAAGCTTCACTTTGATGTGTTTCAACATTCATAAGAGGGATGCCATTGCTCTCTGATCCGGCTCAGGGCTTCAGAACAGGAAGTGGGGGTCTTTACGAGCCCCTGTAAAAACAGCTCACAGCGAGACCCGCTGGAATGCTGATCATCATAATGCGGTCAGCGTACAACCAGTGCCAGTGAAACTTGTGTCGGTTCAGTCCCTAAAGATTTACACTCTCATTTAAAAGGGTTTAGATACTCACTGCTGTGGCCAATTATACTGGGAGATAATTATAAGACTGTTAAGTGTCACTGTTAACATACTTGAAATTAATCTCTGTATACTGAGAAAACGTTAATAATCATCTTGGGAATGTTTGTATGATGTGAATGCAATTTTAGTATGTTAGAAGACCACAGATATTTCTAAAGTCAGTCCAAAACAAATTCCTGCTGGATTTGCCTTCTGTCATCATTTATGCATCCTTTCAAATGCTTAAAGGCCCTTGCACACTGAGTCCGAAATTTTCGTATGCGTTTTTTCGGATTTGTAATTTGGTGGCTCTGAATTGTCAAAACACCATTCAAACTGCTTGCTACGGATGCGAAAAACGCAGAAAATCGAACCCGATCCGATTTTTTTTATGACGGACGAAAGTTTCGGAGGTAGTGTGCAAGCGTGATTGACATAACGTGAGGTCGTATTTATTTTTTAACGTGTGAAAATTTCGGACACGAATTTCAGACTCAGTGTGCAAGGGCCTTAAGACTTTCTTTCTTGCTTGAAATGCTAAAGAAGTTTAACAGAATGTTCAAGTTGCTCTTTTCAATACAGTGAAAATGACTGAGAACTGTATGTGATGTGCTTTTTGGGAAGACTGAATTTTAATTTGCTTTTCAGTGAAATTCTTTCCAAAGACTTTAGACAAAGATGTTGCGCTCATTTTATTTATGAAAGTGCAAAGCGCAATATGGTGAAATAAGCCCCGCCTTCTAGATAAAAGAGCCAAACGCTAATTGGTAAAGTAATGACGTCACTGCAGCTGCCGTTAGAAGTTTAGGTTGCTGAAACTGTCAGTGTTAATTAATAATAATTCATTAATTAAATAATTAAGCTTTTTTAAATTATGTGAGAATGAGAAACAAAATTTATGAGACAGTTGTTGTCAGATTTCATTGGTGATTATTATTAATAAGGGGTTTTAATATTGGGTTTCCCCATTCAAAGAGATATGAGCTGTACTTGCATGACTGAACTACTGAAGCTGCCCGAGAGGAGTTTCAGTGATGGCCGTCGAATGAAATGACTGGCCTTAAAGAGACTTTGATATTTCCCTCTGCAGCAAGTCTCAGATCCCATTTACAGTTTCCCATATACAACTCATGTCAATTTTATTTGTGTAGCGCTTTTCACCATAAACATTTTTTCAAAGTAGCTTTACATAAATTCATAATGCTATTGTTTATAATATTGTAATGCCTTATAGTCCACATTGAGCAGATTATAGAGCTGGACAATAGGACAGTTTACATGTAGTGACGATAGAAATTATCAACCAGGTGAGATTTGCCTAGTAAATATTACTTTATATGAGTTAAATTGAATGTAAACGGGTAAAGTAATTTGTTTTTTGCAAATATTGAAGATTGTGAAATCTGTAAAAACATATCTCAAAACTTGAGACATTTCGCACTAATCTTTCCCCACCAGCATTTAAAAAAAAAAAAGTTGCGAGCCACCGCCAGCATTTTTGATCATTTTCACAAAACTTTCACAACCCAAAAATATTTTGTTGAATGAACTTCTGAACATACAATCAAAAGAAAGATCAGAGCCTTTGCTTTTGGACAGCAACAAAAACATTTTAAACAAAAAGCTGAGAAAATTGCGTCTTTGTCAAAGACTGTCTGGATCGGATTCAGAACGATGATCAAAACACAGATGGAGTAGATCGAGTCCATCAACACCCCTAAAGCTTCACAGTCCTGTACCTCGTCCTGGGCCGACATTTCATCCAGTAACATTAGGCAGTTTTGATTTATATGCCATTTAATATTGATGATCACGGTATTTTACATGTGCTTAAGCGATGCTTCAATATTTCTGCTTCTACTTTGAACCGGAGATTCTGTACTATTTCAGAAGATGTGTAATAGCGCCCCCTATACCGTATAACAGTGAAAACTTGGACGGAAAATTCTGGCAATGGTGGGGAAGCGTTGTGTCATTAATTATGGAAAATTCTGTCAATGCTGTGAAAAGAGTTAATGAGCAATCACACAATTCCAAAACAGAATTTGAACACCCATTGTTCTAAACATTGTAGTAGAGTTCTAATCCTTCCTTACCTCTCTTATATGTTGGTTAATTAAATACTTTTGCTTTTTAATTATGCTTTCAGCTGCCAGTAAGTGTCTAGTACTCTTAGTTATGGTTACCAAATATTACCATATTCAAATTCATTGTGCAGATTTTAATTTAAAATCAGTGCGGAAATTGCACCTCTTCTATTGAATGGCTTTGGCTATTCCAGTAATCTGTCCTAAATCTTAATGCTACACTATGCAATGACATTGTGGGCTTCCAACTTTGTTCAAAACGTCTAGGAAGAGCCTTTCTGTAATGCATTAAGGAATGGTTTGCTGACTCTGATGGGGAAGATCTTGACCGGCCGGCACAAAGAACACCTTCAGGATCAATTGGAACACAATCTGAGGTTCTTGTGTCTGAACGGGATAAAACCTAAATTAATTAATTAAAACTAAATCCATAAACTGATCCCATGATGGATACCTCTAAAAGATTGTGCTATTGACATATCTATATAGAACTGTTTCTTCTAAGAGTGTAGTGGAAGCTGTGGCAGTGATGAATGCTTTTAAAGTTCAACAAGACACAAGAGCATTAGTGAGGTCAGGTGCTGATGTTGGCTGATTGACTTCCAATTCATCCCAACAGTGTTCAGTGTGAAGAAAATGATGAACGTTGAGCGAGAGAGAGAGAGAGAGAGAGAGAGAGAGAGAGAGAGAGAGAGAGAGAGAGAGAGAGAGAGAGAGAGATGTCATTGAATTTAAATCATGTACTGACCACATGAGATGTTTAAATTCAATGATCTCTCTCTCTCTCTCTCTCTCTCTCTCTCTCTCTCTCTCTCTCTCTCTCTCTCTCTCTCTCTCTCTCTCTCTCTCTCTCTCTCTCTCTCTCCTCTCTCTCTCTCTCTCTCTCTCTCTCTCTCTCTCTCTCTCTCTCTCTCCCTCCCTCTGCATGAATATTTGAACCTGTCATTAAACACACACTCTGTATTTCAGCCATGGTTTGATAGTTAATCATTCAGCAGCGTGTTTGTCAGAGTAAGAGAGATTCAATGATCCATTCTTATCTCGACACACTGAACAGAGATACTACAGTTCAGCAGAGCCGGTATGCATATGAACACTAGACAAGAAGACAACCTGCATACAGTAAATACAAAAGTTTGGGGTCAGTAAGATTTTATTTTATTTTATATTATTGCTTTTATTCAGCAAGGATGCATTACATTGATAAAAAATGACAGTAATTTATAACAGTAATTGTTACAAAAGATGTGTTTTGTACAAAATATGTACAAAAAAAGTGCTACAGTATATGTAAATTCATAAACCCTTGTTATAGCGACACCGGTGGCCATTGAGTGAACTGCAGCCAGAAACGTATTGCTCATTCTCGACACGTAATGTAAAAGAGATTGAACGTGATTCAAGGCCCCGATATACTGACGCCGAAGTTCTTTTTCGTTCTTCGCTTAGGTGTAAAAAGAAGTTGGAGATACCTCTGCAGCGATATACTGATAACAAACATCCAGATGCCGTCCACGCGACGTTTAGATGAATATGTAAATATGTGCAGTGCACTTTCCTCTCAATTACAAAAAATAATGACAGCGGTTAGAAAACAGCAAAGAAAGCATCTGATCATAGCGATGTGGAAATATTTGCACCAGCTCTGCGATTCACCAGCATCATGTCGACCGTTGAGGTCATTAAAATTACAGTTATGATAGTTTGATTATAAAGTATATCTGAGACTATAGACTATATAGATCTGACTATGAGACTATAGTTTGAATTAACCCCTTTTCTTTGCATGACACATTGACATTACAGTACAGAATGGCTCTTTCTGCTTTATCCTGAACATTGTATAAGTATTCATTTCATGTGTCAGAATGGAAGAGAGGCTCTCGGGAGCACGTGTAAACGTCACATCCTTTTGATTTTCCTGGCAAAACGTCCCAAGTCCTTCACATGGAAATCAGTCTATAGGCTGTCGGGAAGGTCTCATTATTTAAGTTTCGTTATAGCTGTTTACACATTGGTAATAAAAAAAGCGTTTAGAATGATTTCTGAAGGGTCATGTGACACCGAAGACTGGAATAAAGATGCTGAAAATTTAGCTTTGCATCACAGGAATAAATTACATTTTACAATATTGTTGAATAGAAAACAGCTATTATAAATTGTAATAATATTTCACAATTTTACTATTGTTACTGTATTTTTGATCAAGTAAAGTCAGCCTTGGTGAGTGTAAGAGACTTCTTTCAAAAGCATTAAAGAATCTTACAGACCCCAAATGGTTGTGTATATGGAATCAAGACAATTTAATATTCACAAATGGGTTAAAATATGAATATAGCAAACCCATATCAGAGCCTCTAGATTATGACATGCACTGCTCATGTCTGTGCTGTGATAGTGTGCTCTTTTCTGAAGGGTCTGTTCAGTCTTAACCTCGTATCCAGACTTTTGCAGAACTTGCATCAAGCTCTAAATATGGGTGAGTATTTTGCATTGCTTACAATAACCTATATTCCAAAAGATTGTGTCTCAGATGTATTTTCTGCAGAGCTGGTCATGCAGCTCGCAGTATGCTCTCCTGCAAAGCTCGTCCTGCAGTGCTGCGTGTGTTACTCTGGTCCGCGCTGCTGGAGTGTGTCGTCAGGTAATGCCAGCGCCGCTTGACAACACATCAGTGCCACACATCACAGATGTTGTGAAGGGGATTTCCTCTGTCAGCAAACATGTCCCACTCACTCTCCCTTTGAGTGACTGTGAGTGAGTGTGTGTGTGTGTGCGAGTCTTCACTTTGATGATTTGCATCACTAAATGTTTCTGTCATTCATTTATCATCCCTTTCTTTCTTTTTCACTATCTCCGTGTGCGTGATTTGATTCAGTCATATAGTGTTCAAACTAAAATGGCTACGGCTGAAAAACCAATGGGGAAGTTTCTTGAGTTTTGCATGTTGGTTGACAGCCTGCTATTACTGTGGGTGAGCTCTCTCTCTGTGTGTGTGTGTGTGTGTGTGTGTGTGTGTGTGTGTGTGTGTGTGTGTGTGTGTGTGTGTGTGTGTGTGTGTGTGTGTGTGTGTGTGTGTGTGTGTGTGTGTGTGTGTGTGTGTGTGTGTGTGAGAGAGAGGGCAATGAGGAAGTGACACACAGAAATGCTCTAAAATAACATGCTCATGAGTTTCAGCTCTTGGGCCATGACAGACACAGGCAGGTCTGAAATTATCAACTTTACTAAATGGTTTCCAAATTTAAACCGGCAAATCATACAAAATTCCACAGTACGCCACACACCGCCACACACACACACACACACACACACACACACACACACACACACACACACACACACACACACATGCAATCACCTACAAAAAGGCTTGGCATTTAAAACTGGCATAGTATGCATCACCTTTCATGTCTATTCAATCACTTATGATGTAAAACGCGACCTCTGATTCATTGATTTTTTTAAAAGTTACAGTCTATTTTATTGTTTTAGAGTGAAAAAAGATGTTCAACACAAAATAGTATGTAATAGGACTTGATTGTATCCACATTACATATAAGAAATATTTATAATATATATATATATATATATATATATATATATATATATATATATATATATATATATATAAACATATATAAGTACACATTACATATATGAAATATTTATAAGATATATATAAAAAAACATATATAAGTGCATTACATATATGAAATATCGGACTGTAATCAAGTGGTTAGAGGCGAGGCATTGAAAAATAAGGATTTGGGATGTCAGCTGGAAAACTGGAAGCTGCAAGTCTTTTCAAAGTTTTTTTTTTTTTTTAAGAAATTAATACTATTATTCAGCATGGATGAATTAAATTACGGAGCCCCTAAAGGGAGACGAAGGAAGAAAATATGAGATTGAGGAAAAATTATTTGTCAATGCTTTTGCGTTCTCTTGCAAATGTTTTGCGTTCCGCCTAGAAACTCAAAAGGTTTTGTGAGCGAACGCAAGTTTCTCAGGGGAACGCAAAACATTTGCGAGGGGCTCTATATTACACTGATTAAAAGTGACAGTAAAGACATTTATAATGTTACAGATGATTTCTATTTTTTTTTTAAATACTGTAGATACTGTCAGGTCATTTTTGATTTCATGTTGACTTCAAAACACTTTACACACATGGTTTCCGCCTCTGTTTCCGCTTATCTTCATTTTACTGTGTGGCATGGCAAAAGTGTGTATATGTATCACACAGTGGCATCCGGCAAAAGTCACAATGCAGTATACATTGTGCTAGCACACACACACACACACACACACACACACACACACACACACACACAGAGATTTGGGGAACAGCAGGATTAGGGCACTTGGGTGGTTGTTTTCTCTTGCGGAGGCACAGTTAGTCTCATGACCAATCAGAGCGCTTGATTCCTACACTGTTTGCATTATCTGCTCTATGACATCACCAGGTCCACATGCATACCTGTGCTGTCATTGGCTGGTTCTGCTGAATTTGCTGACCAGCTTCAAAGATCACAGCCGGTGACATCATCAGCTGGAGCTCAACCAAATAATGGAGACACTTACAAAGAAAAGAAAACATCCTGCTCAATACCACAAATCCACACACACACACACACACACACACACACACACACACACACACACACACACACACACACACACACACACACACACACACACACACACACACACACACACACACACGTTTGTTTCATTATATTGCTGAGGACATTGCGTAGACTTACACTGATTTTATATCAGGTAGGTTAATGATATTTTCTATGGCCTAACACAACCCCTACCCCTAAACCTGCCCATAACAGAAATATGTGCAAAACACTAGAATTAAAAACATGTTTAGTCTGATTTATAAGCCTTTTTAACTAGTGAGGACTTGTAAAATGTCCTCACTACTTGGTTGTAATAATATTTCTCGATATAAGTGATTTATTTGGCCCTCACAAGTATTGCCAAACATGTACACAAATGCATATGCACACATATTCAGTTTTCATGGTTTACGGGACTTTCCATAGATATTGTGATTTTTATACTGTACAAACTGTATATTCTATCCCCTAAACCTACCCACCACAGAAATGTTTCTGCATTTGTACATTTTCAAAAAACATAATTAAATGATTTGTTGGTGTTTTCCTCATGGGGACCAAAAAAAGTCCCCATAAATTTTTTTTATTATTTCTGAGAGAAAGTGGTGAATACACCACCGACCCAAATTCTACTTGTGTGAATATACTTAAAGGAACAGCTCACTCCAAAATAAAATGTATTTTTTTCTACTCCTCAATATTGTCCAAACCTGTATGACATTCTTCCATGAAACACAAAACAAGATATACTGCAAAATACATACTGCTATTTTAACATACTGTTTATATATATATATATATGTATATATATAGTCTTCTGACGTCATATGAGCTTTGTATAAGGAACAAAGCAAAATTAAGTCGTTATTCAATTAAAATCCTTTTTCCCTTTGCTGTCGCTCACAATTTTCATTTGCTGTCGCGTTCAGTTCAAACAGCTTGACGTGAATGAATTTTGAGAGTAATAGGAGAGGTTAAGAAAGGCATTTGATGTCAGTGAAGTGTGTCAGGGTTTTTTTTTTTTTTGGGGGGGGGGGGGGGGAGATAAAATGTCAATTCCTCATTTTAATCTCTGATTTAGAGAGAGATTAAACTGTTTCTAAATTACTGTCCGAGTTCCAGATGGACTTCTCTGACAGTTTAACTTTCCCTTCCTTTTCTTTGTAGTATCACATTGTCTTTCTGTCTGTCTGGATAGTTCTGTCTAGTTCTTCTTTAGTTGTTTTCTATCTGTCCTTCTTCAGCTTGTGAAGAGCTGTGCAAGTAATCCTCACTCCAAAAATTTGAGGCCAGTAATATTTTCTATTTTGATTGAAAGCAAGGGGAAAATGTTTTTCAGCAAATATACATTAAATTGATCAAAAATGACAGTGAAGACACTTAGAATGTTACATAAAAATCCTATTTTAAATAAATGCTATTCTTTTGAATCCTGAAAAAATTCAGTTTTAACAAAAATATGAAGCAGCACAACTGTTTTCAACATTGATAATTATAATAAATATTTCTTGAGCAGCAAATCAGCATATTAGAATGATTTCTGAAGGATCATGTGACACTGAAGACTGGAGTAATGATGCTGAAAATTCAGCTTTGCATCATAAGAATAAATTCCATTTTTACAATATATTCAAATAGAAAACAGATATTTTAAAGTGTAATAATATTTCACAATATTACTACTTGTACTGTATTATTGATCTAATAAATGCAGTCTTGGTGAGCATTAGAGACTTCTTTCAAAAATATTTAACTAATTTTACTGATCTAACCCCAAACTTTTATACAATATAATGTATAGCCAACATTTAGTTTGATATCACCCAGTGCACTTTTTAAACACTTAACAGGGCAATTCACACATTCTTGATTACCATCTGCACTATTCTTTAATGACTGCTTTATGTACTTATGTGTTAGTTCTTTAAATTGAGTGTTAGAACATTTCACACCATGCACGCCACATTATCATATGTAACTTTAAAAACCCGTTTTGAGACCTCTGCATTCTGTTCCATTTCATTGTGTTCCGTTGAGCAGTTTTGAACACAAGAACACATCCTGTGCAAACAAAATTTTACTTTTAAAACTCTGCATTATCAGTTGATGTTTTACAAGATTTTTTTAAAGAGGACCTATTATGTCTTTTTGCAAGGTCTTGATTTTGGTGTCTACTAGAATAGGTTTTCATGTTTAAATGTTCAAAAACACCTTATTTTTTCACATATTTTGCAGCTCCTCTCTTCCCAGTCTGTTTGTAACGCTCTGTTTAGTTCCTGTCTCTATGAAGACCCTCCTTCTGAAAAGCACTATGTGCTCTGATTGGTCGGCTGGATCAGTGTATTGTGATTGACTGATTCGAGCGTGTTTGGGAAATGTCACGCCTCTAACCATAACAGAGTTTCAACACACTACTAACTAACTCAATCAGGCCCCGCCCCTTTATGTTGCTTATGAATTATTTAAATGAGGAATATTGTGACGTGTTCGTTCCCTGAAGAAAACTCAAGACTACAATGGAGGTGTTTCAGGGAGTTCAGAAACAGTGACATAGCCTAGAAATCTAGACGCACCCTAGCGGCAGCAAAAATTATTTTGCAGCAAAGTGTGGTCTAGCAACTCTCCGTTGGCATTCGAGCGGGAAAAACCAAACTCTGGTCAGGCCAATCACATCGTCTATAGAGTTGGTGGGCGGGCTTAACATAATGACGGCAGAGTTGTGACGTTTCCGCGTGATTTCCATAGGTGATTTCCCTGCTACTTGAAAACAAAGATGATGCTGCTGGCGAACAGCAGTCTTTCAAATCGGCTTTGGCCACGACTCTGGATGACTTAGAGTTAAGGGAACGTCACTCAAGTAATTCTTAAAAAAGGAAGATGTGTTCGGAGGTTTGACGACCGGATACGGCAAAAGTTTAATATATCAACTAGCTCCGTTGGTGGAAAAACGCATGGGACTCACTCAGCAACAGCCGTCCGTTGCTCTGGTTGGTTGTAGCGCTGTCCTATTGCGTGCAGAGGGAATTTGAAAGACAACAGTTTATCCCACCCCTCGGATTGAGGTATGCCAATTGTGAGTTCCCAGACCTAACATCTTGATAGGTCTGGCTTGCCAGGCTAACAGTGACACTGATATAGAGAAGAACTTCTGCTGGAGGGACTTTGCAGACCTTTTTCATGCTCAAACAGCAACATTACACACTAAAGAAAGTTGAACATGTAAAAAAAAAAAAAAAAAAACATAATAGGTCCTCTTTCAATTATTGTTCCTGTTTTGTTATTTTAATAATATGCCTCTGGTAAAAGCTAACTCAGCATGAAATAACCCAGGGGCTCATCGCAATCGCATCAAATAGGGAATGCCTGCTACACTTCATTGTATGGTAATATACAAAGTGGTTTTGTATCTGTATTCTAACAGACTTAGTGGCAGTGTGTTATGTGTGTGTACCTGTTCGTGAGGTTGTGATAGTGGTGCAGGTGTTTCAGAACGAAACTTTCCCACAGAGATACGAAGCTTGGCTGATACCTCACGACAGCACGGCCCAGTTACCCTCAGCAAGGAATTCATGTCAATAAATAATGTTCAGTCATTTTTAAACATGGGCATGTCATTGTGCAATGCTCCAGAAGATAAAGTCTGCGAGCGGCCTGTGTCAGCCGGAGGCTTCAGGCACTGAGCAAACTGGGTCGTTGAGGCTCTGCCAAAAAAACTGGCATTCATGGTCGCTTTCACTTCTTCTTTCTGTTTGATGCTGATACAGCAACCCCAAAAGACTATTTGAAGCATCTTCGTTTTAAACAGCATGAATATTGTTTCATCATTCGGTAGTCAAGTCAAATCACCTTTATTTCTATAGTGCTTCATACAGTACAGATTGTTTCGATGCTGCTTCAAATAAACAGGAAAATAACAGTCTAGTTGCAAAGTTCAATTATTAAAACACAATTTCAGCTCTACAGAAGACAATAGTGTCATTACCCAGTACATTTTTAAGTATGATTTTTGGTGCTACTGAAAGTGCTTTTTGGGGCCATTTTCCGGGTCTTTGCCTTATGAAAATGATAAGGTGAGTTGTAAACATGGCAGTAGCAGGGGATTGTGGGATTGTATATTTGACCTGCCAGTCAGGGTGTCTGTGGCCCTGATAATGTTTTCAGCAGACAGTGGAGAGAGTGATGGAGGAGTGTGTAGGAATGCAGGACTGTGTTGCACCTGCGCTGGATGAGACTCTGATGGCTGACGAGTGTTTATGTGGCCCTGCTGGTATCAGAGATAAACTCAGCAGAGTCTGTCAACCACAGCCACTACAGGAACTGGGGAGAATGCCACACACACACACACACACACACACACACACACACACACACACACACACACACACACACACACACACACACACACACACACACACACACACACACACACACACACACACACACACACACACACACACACACACACACTGCCACTGTTGGTTTACAAGCTAATAAATAATCCAGAAAAAGGGATTATTTAAATATTAAATTAAAATAAAAAATATATAGCAGTACAACTGTTTTCATCATTAATAATAATAATAAAAAAATGTTTCGGTAACACTTTATTTCGATAGTCCACTTTAGACATTCAACTAACTATAAGTAACTTTGCAGCTACATGCCAACTAACTGTCATTAGAGTATTAGTAGACTGTCAGCTTAATATCTGCTAACACTTTATTTTGTTGGTCCCCCAACAGATATTCTACAGACTATAAGTAACTTAGCAACTACAAGTCAACTTGTTCTCCTAACCCAAACCCTAACACCTAACCATAACCTAACAGTCTACTGACAGTCTACTACAGCCTACTAATACTCTAATGAGAGTTAGTTGACATGTAGTTGAAAAGTTACTTATAGTTAGTAGAATGTCTAAAGTGACTATCGAAATAAAGTGTAACCAATGTTTCTAGTGCAGCAAATCAGCATACTAGAATAATTTCTGAAGGATCATGTGACACTGAAGACTGGAGTAATGATGCTGAAAATTCAGCTTTCCTTCCCTAATTTAAGTGCAAAAATATGTAAAATGTCTGAAAAAGATTCATGAACAACCAAAGATAGTGTATTTAAGATAGTGTATTTGATTATTGTTTCGGTTCACTCATCTGCATGCACATTATCATGTGACATAAAAAACAGCGATGAAGCATTTCTGTCTCTCTTGCATATTGTGGAAAAGCTTGACAGCAGCTGAACTAGCATCATGTGCCACTACTCTCCAACACTGAGCCTCACTAACACAAGAGCTTTAGCAGATTTATTTGCCTTGTCCCATGTTGTCATAAACTGTGACAGATTCATATTCAAAAGGGCTCACATGCATAGCAAAGGACACAGATACTTCTGCTTTTTCTTTCAGACGTGTTTATGCTGAATCGCTGTTCCTTAAACACTGCACACTTCACCGGCCCTTACATGGTTCTCACTGAACCGGAGCTATCGAGTGCTGTTGTGTGTTTTCTCTCCATTACATCAAGGACGTTTGCAGAATAGCTCAACTATTGAGGTTATTTCATTCTGAATGCTCCCCTTATCTGTCCTTAAATATCTTTAAGTACTCTTCAAGTATTTTCTTTCCCTCTAGTCAGTAGTGGCCCTAGTTGTAGACGAGTATCCCACATTGCAATGCACTCTACTTTATTTACAATTGTGACAAATGATCCAGAAGCAATATCATCTGTGATTCTGAATATTTTTTCCGCACAAAATTGATATACAATACAATTGCAAAATATTTCTAAAGTGATGATGCCATTCATATATCATGAGGTCATGTGACAACAACATTACTGTTTAGTGTTTACAGTTGCATAATGTCGAAGTTTGCAATTGTATTAAATGTACATTTGTACTTGCAGATAATATGTCCTAAGTGTACTTAAAGGGATAGTTCACCCAAAAATGATCATCATTTACTCACCCTTAAGTTGTTCCAAACCTGAATGAATTTCTTTCTTCTGCTGAAAACAAACAGTTGAAACAACTTCATGGTTAGATTTTCATTTTTGGCTGAACTATCCCTTTAAAAAGAGTTTCTTAAATTTCTTAACACACTTTTAAAAAGTGCTCTTTGTAATGTCAAATTAAAAGTTGTACCTTAAAATACATTTGAAATTTTTAATAATCTTTTATCATGCTTCAAAAAAAGTACACTTATTTTGTTGTTGGTGAACTAACTAAAGCATTCGAAGTACTTAATTATAATTTTAATTGTAGGTGTTATTCAGTATTCATTTTTATTAAGTAAATATATTTGAAATGTTCTGAATTGCAACTCCATCATGTAATTACAAATATATTTAAATACATCACTTGTAATTTTCAGTATACTGTGACTGTGCAGTATTCAGCGAGTACAGTAACAGTGGTTGTGGTCTGTGCAGTACTCGGCGAGTACAGTAACAGTGGTTGTCATCTGTGCAGTATTGAGCGAGTACAGTAACAGTGGTTGTCGTCTGTGCAGTATTCAGCGAGTACAATAAAAGTGGTTGTCGTCTGTGCAGTATTCGGTGAGTACAGTAACAGTGGTTGTCATCTGTGCAGTATTCAGTGAGTACAGTAACAGTGGTTGTCGTCTGTGCAGTATTCAGCGAGTACAATAAAAGTGGTTGTCGTCTGTGCAGTATTCGGTGAGTACAGTAACAGTGGTTGTCGTCTGTGCAGTATTCAACAGTACAGTAACAGTGGTTGTCATCTGTGCAGTATTCAGTGAGTACAGTAACAGTGGTTGTCATCTGTGCAGTATTCAGTGAGTACAGTAACAGTGGTTGTCATCTGTGCAGTATTCAGTGAGTACAGTAACAGTGGTTGTCGTCTGTACAGTATTTAGCGAGTACAGTAACAGTGGTTGTCATCTGTGCAGTATTCAGCGAGTACAGTAACCATGGTTTTTCGTCTGTGTAGTATTCAGCGAGTACAGTAACAGTGGTTGTCATCTGTGCAGTATTCAGTGAGTACAGTAACAGTGGTTGTCGTCTGTGCAGTATTCAGTGAGTACAGTAACAGTGGTTGTCGTCTGTGCAGTATTCAGTGAGTACAGTAACAGTGGTTGTCGTCTGTGCAGTATTCAGTGAGTACAGTAACAGTGGTTGTCGTCTGTGCAGTATTCAGTGAGTACAGTAACAGTGGTTGTCGTCTGTGCAGTATTCAGTGAGTACAGTAACAGTGGTTGTCGTCTTCTCTCTTAAATGTTCTTCTCATGTTTGTCTTCAGACTTCATGATTCCTCCCACTTCCCCCGGCGCTACTCAAATCCCTCTGCACTTTAACAGAAATGCACTGCTGTAGTAAATCACTCAATACACAGCCCAACTCGCTCTGTGCCAGATCTCTCTCTCTGTGTGTGTGTGTGTGTGTGTGTGTGTGTGTGTGTGTGTGTGTGTGTGTGTGTGTGTGTGTGTGTGTGGATGGAGAATTCTCGATGAGGCGATCCCAGTCCCTCACCGCATGGAAACTAGTTTCACCACTGACAGCATTATTTGGCCATTATTTCATGCAGCCTGAGAATTAAACAATCCCTGTTATTCCTTGTCTTACTGAACGTTTAGCCTTAGCTATGGTGTGATAAAAAGCACATGAGCACTGGTTTACGTCTAACATCCACTTCCAGTGAACTTTGCACAAACGGACAGCATTTAATACAGGTGACCCAAACGTTTTGTCATCCGATCAATCAAACCATGCATATTTTGACCAGGGAATGTAGTTGCCTGTGAGCAGACAGTGTACCTGATGTGTTCCTGGATTGAGTGAATACCAGAGTAAGGTGTGTATTAGACCATCTACCTCCTCCTGGTGCAACACACACACTAACAGCTGCTCACGGCACCACTGACTGCTCTAATGTCCAGAGAGACAAACACACACGCTGCTGTCTGAACGTCTAGAGTAAATAAAGATAAAGTGTGTTTTGAGTTAACGTAAAATCCATATTCATATAGAATTGGATTTATATACTGTATATATTATTTTACATTATTATATTACTATAAAGCATATTTATTTTATTAAATCAATATATATATATATATATATATATATATATATATATATATATATATATATATATATACATACATTTACATTAATTATATGATAATAAAACATTTATTTTTATAAGATATTCAAAAATATATATATTTATATACAAAATTATTTATACACTACTGTTCAAAAGTTTGGGTCTGTGCAAAAATACAGTAAAAACAGTACTATTGTGAAATATTATTACAATTTAAAATATCTGTATTCTATTTAAGTATATTTTAAAATATATTTTTTTCCTGTGATCAAAGCTGAATTTTCAGCATCATTACTCCAGTCTTCAGTGTCACATGATCCTTCAGAAATCATTCTAATATGATGATTTCCTGTTCAACGATTTTTTTCTGTGGAAATCGTGTCATGTTTTTTCCCCAGGATTTTTTGATGAGTGAAAAGTTCCAAAGAACAGCATTTGCAAAATAAATATTTTGTATCGTTAAAAATCCCTTCGGGCACTGTTTGGGCAATTTAATGCTTCTTTGATTAATAAAAGTACTCATTTCTTTCAATATTTCAATGTTTGTAACATGTATGTTTATGTTCAAAATGTTATATATTAAGCAATTAAAATGACTTTTAAAAACATAACAGAAGCACACATAACTTATCAATCTCGCCACTCACTGTCGATCTGCCTAGAAAAGTTTATACATTACAGCTTAATAATGTCAACTAAATTCATTTCTCTTTACAGTGACTCTGTGGCCTCCAGCAACGCAATCAAAAAGAAAGCGAGAAAGAGTCTGTCAGCACCCACTCAGTGTTTATTCCTCATCATTCACACCACAGCACTGGGTGAGTATCAGTATTATAATGGAGCCATTATTCTTCCTACAGATCAATACGAGATTCATCATGAGATACAAGATAATGACTGCAGCTCTACAGCCTCCTTTAGCCGTAAATAAAGTTCACACACACATATGATCTCTAGGGTCCTCTCTTTTCTACTTCCATGTCAAATGAATGGACCCCATGTGAGTAGTATTGGTTCTGCATCCCACAATGCATCAGTATTAACCGCCTACAGTCACAGTAAGTGGTCATCCGAACCTTCCAGTGGGATACTACACACATCCACAGTCAATACACCTCAATATAGCCCACATCCTCCACTCCTGATGCTCGAGTCACTCAGAGCATGAAGAAAGAGAGATCTCCTGAGGAAAACAGCTTCATAGAGGATCTATTGTGTTATTTCCTCCTCATTCATGAACACGACCTGTCCGCTCAGTTTCTTCATAAAGACAGTTGTTCAGTTCATTCACACTCATTCAGCGTCACTCGTTCAGACGAAAAACACTGACTTGTTCACTGAAAGCACATATTCATTAAGTAACGCAGTCCAATTGATGAACGGCTTCTTCACAGCGTACTATATAATTACAGTTGTTCATGTTACAGTCAGACTGGAAGGCAGGAAAAAGGCACCAAAAATAGTCACGCGCTTCACAAAGGAGGCATTTATGGGTCCTCCTTATGACATTTGCAGATGACATATGGCCATTTCTGCCACATGCTTTGGAAAAATCTAAATTATGACATAATAACGTAGAAATTGTAAGATAAAAACATTAGGGATGCACTGAAAATTTCGGCATTTTCGTTTTTTTGGCCGAAAGAAAAAAAAGGCCAACATACGTTCCGTGTTCAGCTTCCGAAGATGCACGGCTGAATCCAAAATCGCTCCCTAAAGCCTCAATCACTATTCACTACGTTAGTCCACTAATACTATACACTTGAAGGAGTGAATGAAAAATAGCGAGCGAATTCGGACACCCGCTGAACGTACATCAGTTGTACACTCATTATTGCGGTGCATTGTGGGATTGAATGAGTGCACTCGATAACGTCCACTATGGTTTCGGACTCCACTACAAATGGCTGTCCCCTCAAATAGTGCCCTATTTGAGGGTAAAGGGGGCGATTTCAGATTCAGCAGTGTCCCGCTGTGTGCGCGCTGTGCAAGTTCTCTTGTTTCTGTTTGCAATAGCCCTACTGTGCTGTAACGTGTGTGTATAGTCGTGCTGGCGTATCCTCTCGTTCACTGATACACTCCCTGATATCTGCTCACAAGCTTTAATACCTTTGTAGGACTACTTTATTTTGATAAATGGTCAAAAAATAAATCTGTTAAATCTGACAGAACTAACCCTAACCCAACAAATAGAACTAAATGAAGAATAATATATATTGATATATAGATATTAAATATTGATATTTAATATTTTAATAAAGGCCTATTTTCTTTCCAATTTTTGTGCTACTTTCTTTAAACAGAAGTGTGGTTATTTTTTTGGCTTGTATTTTTTAAATTCGGATTCAGTAAAATTATTGAATTTAACTAAAAAGTCTAATAATAATACAATTAGCCTATACAAAAATAAATTAATTAATTAAAATAAGAAATGAAAAAAAAAAGTCATTTTCGGTTACAGATTTTGGCCAAGTGCTTCCAGAATATTCAGTTCCGGCCCAAAATTTTCATTTCAGTGCATCCCCTAAAAAACATGATATATTATGATATAAAAAGTGAGTTTTTTTTATGTCAGAGCTACAACTTAAATGTCATAATTATGACTTAGGATATCATCATTTTTAAGTTTTATGTCACAAATATGACTTTATGGCAAAATTATCTGGTGATTGTCATTATTTTGACTTCTCATTTCATTAATAATTAATTTTCATAATTTCCACTTTTAAATCTCATTCTTTTGCCTTTTCATCTTAATTATAAATTAGTATGTTTATTTCATAAATAAAAGACTTTGTCATAATTATGAGAATTATAATTTCTGATGTCTTTAAACTTTTTAATCTCATAATTCTGATATTTTATATCAGTTTAAAATGCTTTTGTCATGATTTTTTATTTTTATGTCTAGTATGTCATAATTTGAAATTTTCATTCTATTAATAAGACTTTTATGTCATAATTTTGACTTTCAATCTGACTAATATGACTAATTTTTATCTCAAATGCATAATTTACCAACGCATTTTTTTCTTATCAAAATTATGAGATTTTTTATACTATATTATATCATGTTTTTTATCTTATAATTTCGACTTTATGTCATAATTATTATTTTCCAAAGCATGTGGCAGAAATGGCCTTCCATAGTTTTTTTCTTATGTGGCTTTTATAAGTAATAAATGCAAATGAGAAAGTATTAAAATAAATGCTTGTTAGTGAGTTTTTGCTCCCTGATGAACAACAAGTAAATGAACTGTCACTGTATAAAAAAAAAAAAATAAAAAAAAAACGTTTATATGTAAATTCTTCAAAATATCTTCTTTTGTGTTCCACAGAAAAAGAATAACCGGCGTGCAGGTTTGGATTGAGACAAGGGTGAGTAAATCTTTTGGGTGAACACTTCTTTAGAGGACGCCCACTCTTTGATTCCTCTCTGACTTACGTTAGGATGCTGTCTTCAAAAGCGTTGGGCAATAGGCAGCTCAAACAGAGCCGTTTGTTTTACACCTCTCTATCGAACGCTCTGCCTCTCTTTCCTGTTTTTTTCTTCTTCTCCGCATCTGTTCCACCCAGAGTGTGTGTCTGCGCCGCGGCACGCTGCCAGATCTCACAGCTGCCAGAGAGAGAGATAATAAAGCAGCACACAGCTGGAATGCAGTCAACAGTCGTCTGTGACGTCACACTCAGGGAATCTGCAAGAAACCTTTCAGCCTGACCGGCCCTTCACTCTTTTCAGTGTAAACACTCTGCACGTCTCCACTCACTATATCAATATCCACAGCCAGAGAGTCCTCGACAGTTCAAAACTCATTTTACACTCTCAAAAACAGTACAATATCTCCTTCATGAGCATGTGTGGTAGCATCTCCTCTGTTATAAAATGTATTGCATATTGCATCTTATCCTGGTCACAAATCCATGCATTTAACCCATGCTTGCAGCTTGCCAAAATAAAACCTTGATGATTTAAAATAAAGAAATTAAGACTGTAATTTTCACCATTAATAATGTCACCATTAAAACTTTGCGAACCACACGTGACCTGAGATATTTGCATTATTCTGAACGCAAGAGAAAACGGCATTGATGTCTTTCCCAAACAGCTACGAGTCTTTGTAGACTTCTGTGGTGACGTGCAGGTTGCGTAAAAATGAAAATAAATCACCGGAGGAACGTTCGAAGGCCACTATCTTTCTCTCTGCGTCCATCTAGGGTCTGGAAGTGAAGTGGAAAATCTTCCCTCCTCCCTCCGTGTTGTTATGACAGCTCTTACAGATGTACATGCTTCACTTTTACATGCAACAACACTTCATAGTGACCACGTCCTGTCAGCCCCCGGGAACTACTGTTATGCTCTTTCATGGAGTCTTTGGTACATGTTTGACAGCAGCTGAAAGTGTGAACGGTCACTGTTTAAACGTGAGAATAATGTATAAGAAAAATGTCTCCTTTTGTGTTTCACAGAAAAAAATCACAGCATGAGGGTTTTAAGGATGTAAAGGTGAGTTAATAAACAGTTCCTTTAACTGTATATTTCAAAGCATTCTCTATGCTGACTTGCTTTTAAAACTTACAAAAACACATTAGTTATGAAATTATTATGGAAGCTTGTTTCCGCCATGGAATAAAACTATTAAAGATAATTGCGACTTTCTATCTGACAATTTTGAATTTCTAATTTCGCAATTCTAACTTTTTTTTCTAGCAATTGCAAGTTTACATATCCCAATTCTGACTTTCTTTCTCGCAATTGTGAGTTTTTATCTTGCTAATCTGACTTTAGAACTCACAATTCTGGCTTTTTTTCTCGCAATTGACCCTTCGCAGGGAGCTTGATTGACAGGTGATCTGACCAATCATACTTCGCCATCCGCCATTTTGTCCGACAAAGCAGTCAGGAGAGTTAGTAGATTAACAATGGAGGATTTGAACTTGAAAAACTGAATATACTGTCGCCTTTCCGCGGTTAAAACAACATTCCTTCTTATGTTCATTCATGTTTATTTGATGCTATAAATGAACTAGAAGGAAGCGATGATCGGTTCACGAGCAGCTTTAACTGAAACTCTACAGCGATCTGTCACGACACATTAAAGAGCCACAAAACGGCATTTATTGTTTAAATTTCTTTTTAAAAATGACCAAATTTGAAAGGTGAGACTTTAATATTTGTTTAAAATGTTTTTAATTTGTTTAATATGTTTAATATCAAAAGTAACCGAAAAGTAACCTGGTCTGTCCTGTCTGTCAGCGTATTGTCAGTCTCCTCTCTGATCCGCGATGTATTTTTCACTGCGTGAGAACATGGTGTGTGCGTGAGAGCGGCGTAGCTTGAGTTGTCGGACATAGCGACAGTAACTAAGGGGGGCGGGTCTTTGCGAAGGGTCAATTGCAAGTTTATATCACTCAAATCTGAGAAGAAAAATCAGAATTGCGGAATGTAAATTCAAATTTTTTTTGAATACCTTTGTTATTTTTATTCTGTGGTGGAAAGAAGCTTCCATAATTTACATATATGGGTAGTTAACGGTTCTGAAACCTAATTTTCGAACTTTTTAGGCAGAATCAATCCTGACAAAAATGGAACTTTACGGGTTCCTGAGTGAATGTTTTAGAACACTTTACATAGGCTGCAACACAAACAGAGTACATATATAGGCCACCGGGAGTTAACATCATCCTGGTTCCCTCAACAAAAAGCCAAAAGGATTTTTTCCATAAGCTTTTGGCTTATGATTCCTACACATTTTGTTCATCAAGATAATTTTCACAAATAAACACAACTGTTATGAATTTTGAAGCCTTTACAATTGGCAGAAGTAAAAAGCTAAAGTTAGGCTATAAATGAACTACAACTCAGTGTCAGCGTCTCCAGCACTATACGTTTCCAACAACATTTTCAATCTTTATTTAAAATCTACAAATAGTAAAGTTGGAGTTAGAATAGTTTGCAAGAGGGAGTATAAACATGACAAGGCTGTTATAGTGGACTAATGAGTATGAGTTTTTTATATGAAATTATTTCAGTAGTCCACTTTAGACATTCTTATAACTATAAGTAACTTTGCAACTACATGTCAGCTAACTCATTAATTTGCAACTACATGTCAACTAACTCTCATTAGAGTATTAGTAGACTGTTAGGGTTCGGGTAGTAGAATAAATGACATGAACTTGCAAATTGTCTTTTGGAGACCATCAAAATAAAGTGTTATCAGATAATAAGCAGACAGTCTACTAATACTCTAATGACTGCTAGTTGACATGAAATTGCAAACTTACTTATAGTTAGTAGAATGTCTAAAGTGGACCATCGAAATAAAGTGTTACTGAAGAGTTTACTTGCAGCATGATGATGTTAAATGCAGAGGTGTCAATTCCAGGGGTCAGAAAGTAAAAGTCCTGCCATATGTTTATTCCACCCATTAACTCAGCCAGCTGATTTCACTAATTAGTTCTATCTCCTGGCTGAAAAACTGTGCTAATTAGCAAATCCAGGTGATTGGAACAAAATACTGAGGAGGAATTTTACTTTCTGAACCTGGACTTGACACCTCTGGTTAAATGTCCCCAACAACCTCTGTATTGTTGTATTTAGCCACATGTTCGTCTATTAAATAATATTTTCATTTAATTTTCAGTCAACATTTTTCCTGACAACATTGGCCATAAATGTATGTGCTTGGCACAATGCATTCTGGGATTACCTTTGCTATGGCCACATGTCATGCTGCCTCATTAGGCGGTGGAACAGAGCTCATGTTTTCTTAGGCTTGAATCGTTCAACA
The DNA here is from genome assembly GCA_026230005.1 of Gila orcuttii. Taxonomy (NCBI): domain Eukaryota; kingdom Metazoa; phylum Chordata; class Actinopteri; order Cypriniformes; family Leuciscidae; genus Gila; species Gila orcuttii. The sequence goes on along the minus strand of JAPDVR010000019.1, from coordinate 4,797,371 downwards.
GGAGGTTTTAAACAGAAAGTACAACAGTAAATAATTCAGTATGTGTGTGAGACATTCTTTAGCATGTAGTAATGAGTATTTCACTCATCTGTCAAGTTCCTTATCATTGCGTAAACAAGCCGTACCCTTTTTCATAAGGAATAAGTTCACAGCTGTTGGGCTCTTATGAACACAAAGTGAACATATCTGATGAATTGGTCTGAATCATTTCATAAAATAAAGTATTTAGGGCCAAGTGTTGAATTAAAGTCTGATAACATCTTCAGCCATTCTAAGACAAATCTTTCTGGGATGCTGAAACTCGCCATAACCCTTAATAAATCTTTAATCTGCCTCAAAAAGACGCACACACGCAAAATCAAAGAACACAAAAGCCTTTCCTTTTTTAATTGCTTTATTGGCTCTCTATGGCATGTATTTTTCCAATAAGGTAATATTTTTCCTTGTTAGATTTTTTGACATGCAATAACTCCGAAAACTAAACAATGACTTATTCAATTGTTTAAAAAAGTAAAAGTAAAATTTTCGTTAACACTTTACTTAAAGTCCTAATGTATAATGCATTATAAAGGTATTCATAATGTACATTATAATGCATTATGTCTTTCATAAATAATTGTAACCAAAAGTAAAATGCATTATAAAATTTGCAGATTCTGTAATTGGTTGTTTGTCATGTGTTTTAATGCATTATACTTCCTAAAGGCGTGTTCAATGAATAGATATAAGATACAATGAATAAGTATTACAATGTTATTAATGAGACCATACAATGCATTATAAGTTAAAAATACTGCATTCAATTTTTTTAATAATGCATTATAAAGGCTTTAAGTAAAGTTTTACTGATTTTTTCTTTAAAAAGTATTAACTTATCAACTTAACTTATCAAGTGTAAAGAGAAACAATATCTGTAGTTATTTGACACAATAGCGAAACTAAATGTGACCTTCATTATTATATCAAATAGCTTATGTTAAAAGTTGAAATGGAAAATCTTTCAAGTGTTAAACACTTGAGGATGTATGACGTAGATGTATGATGTAACCGCCTCTCGCGGTTCAAACAAACAGGGCTGGGAAACCGCGCTCAACATTACGTTGTGCGTCGGGTCAAGGGTTACTCTTTTGACGTAAATCGATGCATACGGCCGTCTGCCGGAAGCTAGTTATATTAGACAATAAAGTTTTAAATATGGATATTTTTCTTACATGAGCGCATCGCTTCGCTTCAGAAGGCCTTTATTAACCCCCTGGGCCGTGTGGAGCACTTTTATCATGAATAGATGCACTTTGATGGACTTCAAAAGACATAAGCTTGGAAGAGCCAAGATATTTTTAATATAACTGTATTTGTCTGAATACGTTTTTATCCTTGCAAAAAAAATTCTTCATGCCTTAAAATAGCTTGAATGTAACTCTACAACCTTGCCTCATTTAGTATACATGGTTCTATGAATATGCAAATGAGCCCCGCCTCCACTCACTCACACAGCTCAGAGATCCACTCGTTGACGATCTGACTGCGATCTGAGTTCACCTGATTGGTTACAAGGTAGTTTGTGACGTCAGTAACACCAGCGATTTTAAACTGTGTTTTTGAGACTGTCTTTGGTTCACTGCAGTTTTAGGCCGTGTGTCCACCAAAGCGTTTTTTCACGCAGCTGGCGTATAATTACAATTGTTTTCAATGGGAGCGCCGCGTTTTTAGAACGCCATGAGCGTACCGAGGCGCTGAGTGTGTATTTAACCCTCAAGCGCTGAGCGCCCGGCGTTTTTTACTGGTCGCCGAGAGTTGAAAAATTTTCAACTTTGGGTAAAACGCTGCGCTCATCAATGTCACTTTTTACCCAGCCGTCCAATCACAGTGGAGGATGGGCGGGACAAATACCACACTGACCAACTGTCACAACATTCTTTATGTACAACGACATCAACCTGCAGAGCTAACCGAACAAAATGGATGAAAAAATAATTTTTAGTATGAAACAAATTATCTGCGAAATCAGTTACAAGTAAACTGTGCTGCGGATATTCTGTATCATAGCAACGAATCGTCTCAACTGAAAAAACGCAGCGCTGCCAAAACGCTCTGAAGCGCCCAGTGCTAGGCGTTTTCAGCAGAGCGCCTAGCGTTTTAAGCCGGCTAAAAACGCTTTGGTGGACACATGGCCTTAAGGAGAAAATACTCAACAATGGTGTTCACTTATGAATTTGCACATGGTTTTTCTTAAATCATATTAAAAACACCACATAGACATATAAACAACATTAAAAACTTGATTTTCACCACAGGGGGACTATAAAAATTACTTTCAATAAACCATTTTATTACCAGAAGTTAATTATTCCATTAATAACAGTATTGGAAATTGACCTTGATCTAACATGGTACCAGACTTAAAAAAAAAAAAAAATGCATGTATATATTCACTGCATTTCTGCAGGTGATTCTGTAACAATGCTACTCTGAAACTACATGCCATAGTCCAGGACCTGAAACATGAGGAATATGATCATCATAGTAATAGTGGGTTTGGAATGAGGCCAGTATCCAGCTCTGTGCTGCAGTTATTAAAGCCATTTATTATAATAATGAAAGTGGCCTATGGCCATTGCTGAGGATTTTTTTCACAATCATATTTCTGTGTGAGAGAGTTACCTGATTGTGTTGAGATGAATTAATTAAACCGCTGTATCATTCCTTCAAAATCTCCCATTTGTAAAGGAACATAAAAATAATAATATTGGTTGAGGCTTGGGCTATTAAGACCTAAAAAATGCCACTCGTAACCAGTGTCCACCCTGTTAAAGGATACAATATGTGTATAAAATAACTTTTTAAAAGTTGATAAACGTTTCTTCTAAGAACATAAATCCTCCAATTCTACATTTACAATTGAAATTCTATACATATGCAATACATATACATTGTGCAATTTTGGGGAAAAAAGTCAGAAGCATTCATCCATAAGCTGAAACCATGACTTTAAATAGACAGTGTTTCTGTTGTACCTCCTGAGAATGATTTATTTGCCTGTCACGATAAATATCTGGATCCACTCCCAAACCTGTTACACACTATCATTACTTGACAGCAGGATATAAAAACTAGTGCGTTACTTTTTCTTCAGTCTACATAGGTAGCTACTCTATCTCCTAAGGCAGCATCCTGTTTTTTTACTAAAATGACATTCGTAGCAAACAAACACTAGGCAAAATAATCTTTTTTTATATTAGATTGCATTTCTCTTCTGACATTTTGGTCGACTAGCATGACCACGCATTTACTTGGAAATCATAAATTGTGAAGAAATAAAATTACATTATTTTTGTGTGTTTACCCCAAAGTCTTCAAAATGAAGACAAACATTAATATATAATCGGCAGATTCACATTTTGATTTCGCATGACTGATTTTTATAAATTGTAAAACATGAGCTGGTTTGAAGACTGTTGATGAATTTAGAAGAATGTCTATTCATTTGAGAGAAAGAAATGTAATCTATCGTTTTGGTGATGAAATTCCTTTCTATTGTGACTGTTGAGTTTCTTTGAATTGCAATTTAATAAATTCCTCTTCATGTCATCAAATTCAACAACCTGCGGAGATCCTTCTGAGCTAATACTGTCACAACTACTGGCATTTCTGTATTTCAGTTGAACACATCACAAGATCTACTGCAGAAGAATCACTCCATTATGTGCCAATTATGGGTCATGCTCTGAAATGAGTCATTATGCTCTGAAATAAAAGAATGAACTGGTTTGCATGTGTAATACTGGTAATTACAAAGAAATGGCTAGTAAATTTCACAACAATTACAGAGCAATAAATCCAACACCTTTTCAAAGAAACGGCAAGTATACATCGAATTAAAAGTGAAATTTTGAAGTAGAGAAACGGAAATGGTATTTTCTTCTAAAACGTACAAGCTTTGAAAAATATTTTGTACAGTAGCATTTTTGATTATTGGGGATTATTATCTGAATGATTGATTAAATGAGATGATCAACATTAATAAGCATTTGCAACCAATTTTACTTAAATACAATTTACTTAGCAACAAAAGCAAAGATAAAACAACTAGAAAACAGTGAAAAATGCAACCTTATTAATCATTCATGCCCCGGTGCATGTATAATTATCATTGTAAAAATATCATTGTAAACATAGCAAACAATTCCAAGTAAATATATACTTATAAGTTCAAGCTTTAATTTCTACAAGCTTGAATTGAGTACTAATATAGAATGTACCTTTTTTTTATTCTTGCCTGAACTAACTTGTTCAATGTAGAAATTACATTTGTTTTTGTCTGTATTGTAGTATCATGTAGTAGAATTTTTTTTTTATGATTGAAACATGAAAATACATGAGTGAAACATGATACTTACTGAGAAGAAATGTAGGGTGGGACTTCATTTTGTTTCTCAGAATTGATGTTTGAATGGTGGATTGGTGACGGCACCTGTAAAGGAAAGTGGGATTTCAAAGTTATTATATTTTGATGAAATGCTAAAAACAATTGTTATTATTATTTGAAATGATAAATCATTCACAATAAAACAAGAAATGTGCAGTAAGACAGTAAATAGTGTAAATTCTGATATCATGTTCACTTTATAATATCTTAAAGTTTATGGTATTAGATTTGGTCTGATAAAATATTTAAATACCATTAAATACCATTTTTCATATGTATTGTTATATTGGTGCATACAAATAATTAAATATTTTTTTATAACATTTATATGATTATAATATAGGCTACATATATTCTTTTTCATTTTTTTTTTTTTTTTGTATTGTATTGTATTGTATTGTACAATTTTTAAATCTAGTGAATGGTAACACTTTACAATAAGGTCCCATTATTTAATATTAGTTAATGCATTTACTATCATTAACTAACAATTAGCAATACATGTGTTACTGTATTTATTCATCTTTGTTAATGTTAGTTAATAAAAATACAACTGTTCATTGTTAGTTCGCTCAGATCAGTTAATAATATTAACAGATATTAACTTTTAACTTGAATAATGTTTTAGTAAATGTTGAAATTATTAACATTAACAGAGATTAATGAATGCTTAGTATTTTTCATTGTTAGTACATGTTAACTTAGTTAACTAATGTTAACAAATAGAACCTTATTGTAAAGTGATACCGTATTATTATATAAATAAATCTGTAAATATTGTTATTTGATACTATGTATTGTTATATTGGTGTGCATAACAATTATTAAATGATTATTAATATAATAACATTTATATGTTTTTTTCTATTTTTATAAATTATTACTGGCAATTGTAGCAAACATGTTTGAAGAGTTTTTGGGAATAAGGAAACAAGGTCTGGGAAAAAAATCCTGACGTCTCCTTTACTTCCTGTTAAAATCCAACTGCACACAGCTGCATGGGAAGTGTGTGTGTGTGTGTGTGTGTGTGTGTCCTCATCCTCCTCACACAGGTGCAGTGAGATAATTTCCTCTTTGCAGGGACTGTTTCCGCTGCAACAGCCTTTTCCTGTCCCAGGGAGAAATAAGGAAACGCATCCTTATCCAGCAGAGGTCAGAGGTTTGTGTCAGAAGAGAGACCAACAGACAGTTTCTGTGTGTTTATTACTTCTATGTAAGTCTATGGCGTTTTTCCGGCCATTTCATCAGCCACCAAATAAAAATCACAAGCTTGAAAACTTAGTAAAGTACCAGCACATTCGCACAAACGGCCCGGGACGAGTTTCATGACACAATCTGATAGTGTTGAGGTTATGAGCAATAGTAATGCAGGCCTTAGCAATCCCGAATTTGTAATTATGCGTTGAGATGAGCGGTAAGTGTTCTGTACACACTTCAAAACTATTCTAGTTATTTGAAATGCTCCATCTAAGCATGTAGAAATGACACACACTCACATGTGTTGAGCAATTTTGTAAACGTGAGGCATGTTGAAACACAACTCAGCACCCCTGTCATTTCCCATCTGATTCTGTGGAAAATGTGTCATGTGTCAAATGACGAGGCTCTTCTCTCTATCAGAACGTGTGCGTTCCTTCTCTCGAGTCACAGCATCTCCTCAAACACAGGGTTATCTGCTGATATCCAGGTTATCAACTGTCTGCTGGCATCCTTTACAAACCAAGTGTGTCAATGTGTCACCAAATGTGTGTGTTTGATAGGACACATATAGTGATATATTGAATGTTTACTGTATTTTGATATTGATTTAAGGAATAGCTTATTTCCATCCACATATTTTTATGCGCATTTTGGGATATCAGAGGATGTGATTGGATAACTGGACTAACCAGCGGACCAATCACATCACAGCATTTCAACTGTTGGTTCGTAGTTCTGAAATGCCTGAGTCAAAGTCTGTCATCAGAATGATTTGGTTTAATTCTCTCCCAGAAGCGTCTCATGATTGCGTTCACAAACACCAGCATCCGAACGCAAGAGAACATGACAGCGTTTATTGTGTTTCATCTGACGCTCTGAGACGCAAGTCATTTATGATGAAGGAAAAAAGTCACAGTGGCTTCATGATTGCAGCAACTTCCATTTTTATTACAGATATTATACGCCAATTTCCATCACATGGGATGGAAACGCTGCTTTATTTGCTAATGTTTTAAGCCATATCCCAATTTTGTGTAGAAGATAATTTCGCAACTTTAAATGGAAACAAAAAAAAAAATGTTTTGATTTAATGTTTTTATTTGTTTTTTTAAGTCTCCTATAGACTATTACAGACTTGAGAGAGTTAAAGGGATAGTTCACCCAAAAATGAAAATTCTGTCAGTAATTACTCTCCCTCATGTTGTTCCAACCCCGTAAGACCTTCGTTCATCTTCCGAACACGAATTAAGATATTTTTGATTAAATCTGAGAGCTGGATCACTCCTCCATAGGCTTCTTCAGGGATTGAACTTGCTGGCCTCGAAAAGTTATTACAGACATCGTTAAAATAGTCCAAGTGACTACAGTGGCTCAATCTTAAGTTAATCAAGCGACGAGAATACTTTTTGTGCGCAAAAACAAACAAAAATAACGACTTTATTTCAACTATTCATTTCCTTCTCTGTGGGCCTCTAGTCAGTTAGCGTAGTGTGATTGCGTAGAGCTACGTCACACGTAGGCTCACTATTGGCCGACGCTGGTCATGTGTGTGATGTGTGTGACATACAACAACAGAAGCACTACACTATTATACTAGTGAACAAACTCGAGGCCCAGAGAGAAGGAAATGAATAGTTGAAATAAAGTCGTTATTTTTGTTTTTTTTTGCGCACAAAAAGTATTCTCGTCGCTTGATAAACTTAAGATTGAGTCACTGTAGTCACTTGGACTTTTTTAACAATGTCTTTAATAACTTTTCGGGGCCTGCAAGTTCAATCCCTTAGAAGCCTATGGAGGAGTGATCCAGCTTCAGATTTTCATCAAAAATATTTTAATTTGTGTTCCGAAGATAAACGAAGGTCTTACGGGGTTGGAACAACATGAGGGTGAGTAAATACTGACAGAATTTTCATTTTTGGGTGAACTAACCCTTTAAGACAGATGTTTAAATAGTATCTTTAAACTTCAGTAGCAAAAATAAATATCAGATTTGGTCTGATTTATTTCAAACGGTCCAGTTCAATGAATCAGTTGTTGGTTCAAATAAATTGTTCACAGATTCATTCTTTCTCGTCATGATCAAAAATATTAAAATATAAAATATGATATATTAAAGATCAATTGCTTGTAGCGATTGCCATGCCCATGTTTACAGTGTTTGACTATTATGAATCAGTGAATGAGCGTACACAGGGTGCATTTCCTGTTTCATAGTCGTGTGTATGTGCTGTGTCACTTCCTGTCAGAAGAGGATTTCCTGTTAGCTGTGGGTGGTTTTGTCCTGGGCAGTAAAATATGACAAGGACATTTACAACTTAAGCAAACAATGTATAAAAACTTTTAAACTTTGCTTTGAATACTTGAATCCAAGTCAAAGTATCACTATAACTTCCAGGTTTGCCAAGTTTTCCCACTGCTTGTGAAAAATGCTTGTATTGAGATATTTTATATTCTACCAATGATAAAACTGTGTTAGATGTAAAGTTTTGTGAAGGAGGGCCATTGGTAGGGAGCCCTTGACCTGTGTTTATGATCACTACGATATACCCGTTTTCATAACATTGACTGTAAAATATGTATTTTAAGTATGGGGATGGCATATTCTGAGTTTTGGGATGGCCATTGGGCTACTTTTGGGCCCAATGGCCACAACCCTAATTTCTACAGCTCATATTTAGGGTTAGTGATTAAGCGGTTAAACACTGAGTGTGTGAAGCGTCCCACAGACCTCCACTGAAGAGCGGTCAAACACCTGAGGCTTGCATGTGGTGTGAGGCTCCTGCGGGTCTGGGAATGATGACCCTGATCTTTCATCTGAAGGAGGATGAGCACAAACACACACACATCTCTTATCCACGTCTGTCATTTACACTGGCATGTGTGGAATGAACAAAGGAGATAGAAAGAGAAAGAATGAGAGATCAAGAGAAACTAGGCAGCCCATGTAAAAGTGAGATAAAAAACACTGTAGCATCAACAAAATGAGTTCTTATTCGCAGATCCGGCCTTTGTAAGGATTGTGAAATATCTAACTTTGACCTCGGGTCTTGAGGTTTGTGTGGTGTCGTGATCTGACTTCCAGCTCTGATAATGGTGTCACCGTCAGATAAAACACACTGAATCCCGCAGATCTGGTCGATGTGGCTTCAGTTTCCTGCAGGAACATTAAAGCTGATCTGGTCTTTTTTTCAATGATAAAATACGTTCGTTATCTAACCCAGCTTAAAATATGCAAAGAGGAATCTTTAGTAGTTTGATTTCCCTGAAGTGTAAACAATGTGTCCCCATGGCACTATCACAACATCCATCTGTTTGTTTGAGCAACATGAAACCGCATTCGAAAATAATTTCACTTCCTTAATGTGACGTATTTCAGAATAAAACCATCAATAAAAAAAAAAGGTGTGGGATGAGATGTATTGTTTCCTTTTGTGGTTTAAGGGTATGGCTATATCTGAAAAAGAAGAATTAACATGTTATAGCAGTGCTATTTATATATTATTATAGTATTTATAAATATTTGAATTAGCTTTATTTGCATTTTCAGTTTTCATTTGTTTAAATTTAAGAAACATGGGCTTTTGTAATTTTCAATAGTATTAGTTTTTTAATATTTCTAGCTTTCTTAGCTTTAATTTATTTTTTCAGTTGTAGCTTGAGTAATTTTAGTATACTTCAACTTCAACTTATTTTATTTCAGTTAGTTATGCCAAGGCAACATTTTCAATTTCATTTCAATTAAAGAACTATTTTAATTTGATTTATAGTATATATATATACACAAATCCACACACTACTCAAGTTTGCATCATCACAAAAATATTGTAATGAGGTGTGAGAGGCACTATATATTTTTTATCTTATTTATATAAATTTATGGTTGCACGCTAATGCTTCTTTTTTTTCTTTTTCTTTTTTTTTTTGGCTGAAACTGCATTGTGTATTTAGTTAAAATTCTCTGTTATTGCTGTAACATTAAAACAATGCCAAACTTGCTCTCTGGCTATTTAAAGTGACCTTTTCAGAGGTGCAACAAGTTATTATATTACTATGAAAGATTATGAAAAGCAAGAGTTTTTCCTTTGGAATAACATGGAATGATGAATCGTTCACAATAAGCGCAGGAATGAATTGGGTGAAGTTTGATTTTTATGTTGATGTCCACGTGCCTCCAGAGCAGCGCGTCTGATGTCAGACCACTCAGATTTCACTACATCATTTCCTGAATGACTCTCAACCTAATAAAACCCAGCACATCTCTGTCATCATCACCCCACCTCAAGACTGAAACACCCCAAACACCCACCGCCATCTGCGTCACACACACACACACACACACAGTTCTGTTTAAACAGCATCCTCTGATCTCTCCCGAGGGTCAGTCAACACCAGACAGTGAAACTCCACGTTGAATACCATGATTTTACCATGGTTAAGGGCTGTTATAGGTCATGACGTGAAGTGGCATTATAATCATGGTAAAAACCTAATGCATTTTTGTGTGCCTTAATTTCATAAAAAAACATTAACAGCAATACGATGGAAAAGTTGTAATCAATAATCAATAATCGGATAACCAATTTTTCTAAATCTTCACAAAAAATTCCCCCCAAATTTTATTTTATTACATTTAATAATTGTGGATAAATGCACCCAAAGTAAATCAATTATATATATTTAGAAAAGAGCTCTTTATAATAATGTGAGAATCAATATCATTTTAATAATCTTTTGTTATATTTTGATGTGTTGATACTAAAGCACATGTAAAGTGATATTTGTGTATATTTTGAAATTTTTATTTAAAGTTAATATATTTAAAATGTTCTTAAATGTACTGAATATTAAAAGCTTTTTAAAATTAATTAAATATTTAAATATAATTTTTAAATATGTAAATATTTAAACTTAGTGCTTAAATATTATTGCAGCACATTGCTACAAACCATTCAGCTATAATAAACTTTGGCAATTACACTGGCAAATGAATTGTTTATTATGAATATTGATAATAGACAAATATTTATAGATCATTGCCATCTTATATAATACTGCCATTGCTGCCCATATATATATATATATATATATATATATTCTGACCAATTGAAATATACAATTGGTATAATAGCAGTCTGTCCTACTACTACTATCATCATCACTACTACCCAGCTGACAAAAATATGTTCTAATAACAGTTCGCTAACGTTCCCATTACGTTATGACAACGTTATTTCGGAATGTTCTCAGAACGTTCAAAAATTCTTGGTTATGTGAACATTAAGGGAACATTCAATTTCATCATTCTTTAAACATTATAGGAATGTTACTTTTGAATATTCCCCGAACGTTCTGAAACAAGTAGCAACATTTAAAAAACTGTGAGAGAAAACATTCCATAAATGTTTTAGTGCTAATGTTTTGATAACATTATTAAAGACCAGATAACTTTAAAACGAAGGTCCTATTAACATTCCTGGAAGAACTTTTGTTCATATGAGAGAACATTGTGAGAACGTTAGCTAAAGTTGTGAGAGCGTTCCCCTTTAACTGGGTCCTATAATACTTTAATAAGACAGTAAATCTTCTCCTGAATCATGTGTTCAGCAGTAAACAGCTCAGATCAAACCATCAAACTATGACATGCATCGTTCACAGACGCTCTTTATGGATGTTTTCACACAGTGTTGACGTCTACAGTGATTCAGATATCACAGATTCATGTTTGAACATGTCTGTTCCTCCAACGAAACACTACCAATGTGATAAGACATTCCAGAGGCAACCGGAAATCACACACACATTCACATGGAAATAAACGCTCAGCGATCTTATCTGCAGAATTTAAGAACTGGCTTCCTTGAACTGGAATTTGAATGGAAATGAAATGCTGAACGTTGAGGATATGTCATCCTCCCTCAGGTATGTGAGGTCACTTCCTGTTTCCTGTAGGATGAGATGCCAGTGTCTTGCTCATGCTGGGGGAACCACTTCCTGTGGCCTGGAGGAAGGATGGGAGGATAAACGGATTGAAACGAAGTTGACAGATATTTCTTAGAGGAAAGCGTCTGCGAATCTCTGACTGAATCAGTTTCTGTCTGAGTGTAAAGCTGATTCAGCAGAGTGATTCACCACACATTTCATTAACGTTTGGGAATCAGGACTCATGGGAAAATCCCACCAGTGTCTGTTACTGTAATGCCCCTGTGTGCCAGCTGACTGAGCAATTTATGACATTTCTTGAACTAACTGAAAACAAATTTAAGAAAAATCTGTATTTTGTGTATTTCTGTATCTAATGCTTCTATCTAAAGTGATTTGAAGAACACGTAAAAAAGGGAAAACAACAGTTCAGCCGAAAATGAGTCATACTTGACTCTCTGTTCATTCGAAAAATGAAATTTTTGGGGAAACTTCCTCTTTTCCATAAAATGAAAACCCTGCATTGACAAAAAAAAAAAAAAAAAGACAAAAAGACAAAAAGCTCTCAATGAATGACAAACGTTTACTAACTAAACTAAAATATACTTTAAGTTTAAAGTTTAAACAGTTTAAATTGTAATCAAGTACCTTAGAGGAGGTGCTTTAGTATTAATGCATCAAAAGTGTACTTCTTTAAAGCATGACAAAAGATTATTAAAACAATGATTTACAATTTACTTTAAAACTTTTAGTATGACTATTATAATGTGCACTTAAGTGTACTTAGACATTTCATTAGTATATTACCTGCAAGTATATTAAAAATAGACTTTTAAGATTTGAAGTACACATTCATAAGTACACATTCATAAGTACACATTCATAAGAATGAAAGGCACTTAAAACATCCTAATCTTCACACGTTTTCCTCTATCAGTGACTCATCACATTCTCAGTGATCTCAGTCAAAAATCAGCTGTGCGTAACTGTTAAATAACCAGGTCTGATTGAATAACCTCGGTCAAGTATATTTTGGTTGTGTTAAGAGTTCATGTATTGCTCCACTATCAGTCACATCACATTCAGCATTTCATGCCTCAGATACCTGAACACCCAAACCTCACATTCTTCATGTGATTTTAACAGCTTAACTCGAGCGCACTAACTCATGCAGGATATGTTGAAAGCTGGACACATACGAGGGATGTCTAGATTTTCAAGAAAAGAGTAAACAGACTTGACCTCTGTTTAACAGTTCTGTTTCCCAGCATTAACTCCTTCAACACTGCCAGATGCTAAAACTGCCTTTGTATGTGTTGTAAATGTTTTTAGATGCAGTCCTTCTAGTTTTGGAGTCTGTCTTGTATTATTTTGCAACATCCTCAATATGTGTGTGTGTGTGTGTGTGTGTGTGTGTGTGTGTGTGTGTGTGTGTGTGTGTGTGTGTGTGTGTGTGTGTGTGTGTGTGTGTGTTAAGAGGACGTGCTGCCCTTTTAAAACTCAGAAGTCTTTTTACTTCCTGCTTTGAAACTTTTTCAGCCATAAAAACAAACAGCACCAGATGTGTCTAGCCAGACACTACACAACAAGTGTGTGTGTGTGTGTGTGTGTGTGTGTGTGTGTGTGTGTGTGTGTGTGTGTGTGTGTGTGTGTGTGTGTGTGTGTGTGTGTGTGTGTGTGTGTGTGTGTGTGTGTAATCCAGTCATGTAAATCCTGTGATTACGCTCCTGATTTACAAATCATGTCGGGTCTTATTTTGGTTCATATGCGTGAATGAAATCATAATCAGATTATTAAACACACACACACACACACACACACACACACACACACACACACACACACACACACACACACACAGCCTGTGTTTCTACAAGAATAATTTGATACTGTACAGTACAAACTCTTTGGTTTAATAACTTTGGAAGCTTGTTTCCCCCACAGAAAAAAAATAAAAAATCTTAAAATTCTGACTTTTTCCTAGATTTGCGAGTTTATATCTCCCGATTATAACTTTTGTTTGCAATTGCAAATTAATGTCTCACAATTCAGACTTTTTTTACGAGTCTGCAAGTTTATACCTCACATAAACTCGCATATAAATTGCGAGTTTATATCTTGCAATTCTGACTTTTTTAAAACTTTTTTATCAGAGGTATGATATAAACTAGCAATTATAAATGATAAAGTCAGAATTGCGACACACTCGCAATTGCGGAAAAAAGTCAGAATTGCGAGATATAAATTACCTTTTTTTTTTATTCTGTGGCAGAAACAAGCTTCTTAAGTACAAAGTCAACATGACATCAAATTCACCCTAATTTGCATCAATATATTTAAAACAATCTGTCATTTACTCACCATCATGCCATTCGAAACCTGTATGTCTTATCCTTAGGATTTTAAATAATTGTGCTGGTTGCTCTTTCCCATAAATTGCAAAGGATGGAGACTTTCAAGCTCCTAAAAGGAAGGAAAACAGAATATAGGCATAATAAAAGTGGTTAATACGACTTATGCATTATACTAGCCAAAGTCATTATTCATGTGTCCCATTCATTTTCTCCATAACAATTAAAATAATTCTTCAACCAAACTGCATGAACCAAACTAACCAGCTTTAAGATGAAATTATAAACTGATTGTAATCAAAACATTTGAAAACCTGAAAATGATGGATTTAGAAGACAAGAAATTATGTGTACTTAATGTATTTTTCCAAAGATGTATAGAAAACAAAATATAAATGATGATGCAATAAAACTATTGTCATTGATCCTAAGTGAACATTTGATTGCAAAATATTCAGAAGATATTTGCAAACATATGATTATGAGTACGGTCTCTTCTACATCTCTTATGAGACTCAGAGTGTTGTTTTTCAATTGCTGAACCTTGAATTCACATTTAAAAGATTTTAAAAAAAAACTAATTAAAAGCTGAAATTACACAGAGATCCTAACAATTTTGAAAGGTTTATATGTTTAAAATCTATTTCTCAATGGAGATAATGGGATTAAACTTTTAAATTTTTAGTCAAAAGAGCTATTTAAGAGATAATTTTTACTCAAACAATATCAACATTAATAAAAAAAAACCTAAAGAACTAAATAAGCAGCAAATGTAAGATCTCAGAAATTTGGTGAAAAGTCAAGCGAGTCCAAGTGGTGAATGAGGAAAACAGGCCTGTGGAGGGTTTCTGTGATGGAGGAGGGGAAAGAGGGGTTATTGAGGGCGAGGGATGATGGGGGGGGTGAAAAATGGGTCACGCCGTCGTACATGCAAACAGAAACGCAGCGCTATGGCAACCTGACAGCAGCAGAAGATCAGTGAAAACGTGAAACTGGAACAGAATGATAATGAGATGAAGTCTGGGAAAGAGCGAATGCTTCCCTCTCGACAGAGGTTTTCTGACTGTGTGAGTGTGTGTGTGTGTGTGTGTGTGTGTGTGTGTGTGTGTGTGTGTGTGTTTAAGAGAAAGGTTGTTTGTACGCTTCTAAATAGACTCCCAATAATGGATTCAAAAGACACTGTCTCCACACACACACTTCAAATGGTTTAAAACTGACATGTAAAACAGAAACGAATCTTATCTAAAACACAGAGAAAACTAAAAAATAATCTATTTAAAGACTGAACCTGAAAATTGACCAGACCGACACAGAAACATTGGCTCAATAGTGGGTGTTTGAGGACTATCTGTTTGTCCAGCAAATGGAAGATGCTACTAATTTTTGGACATAGAAATTCTGGTCCCAAAAAGTCTATACATTTTTTTCAGTTTTCTATAAATTCATGTCTCGACAATATTGTGCGAACGCTGGTCTATTATTGGTATCTAAGCCCATTCTTAAACGGCTCAAAAAAACAAAACAAAAAAATAGAATTGGTAACTTTACATCAATCAGCCAGTCAGAATATATTGTATATTCCCTTTTCTTGTTATTATTTGGTTTATTGTGCCAATATTATATGTAAACACAACCTAAAGTACTTTAAACGGACTGAGTGAGAGAGAGAGAGAGAGAGAGAGGGAGAGAGAGAGAGAGAGAGAGAGAGAGAGAGTGAGAGAGTAGTGAGATAGTGAGAGATTATCGTGCTGTTATGGCCGAGGTGAGTGTGTGAACTGTAAAGCAGTTGCGCTTTCGGCTGTCAGTCTGCAAAACTCACACAAACACACACTTTCAGTTTTGCTGTAGGCATAACTGTAAGAGAACATCATCAGACATGATCTACATGTGAAAATCAACATTCAAAATCGTAATATATATTCAACCAAATGTGTGACTCCACCCAATATTTAACCGATTCTGCAGATCGCAAGGTGATTAATCAAATAAATAAGTGATCATCTCATATCACGAGCACTGGGATTGTGTTCATGCAGCTCCGGTGCTGGTATCATTGAAGCAAAAAAACACTTTTGCAGCCAAAACAGCATCAACTCACCTTGGGAATGGCAGATACAAGTCCTTTAGTGTGGCCAGAGGGATTCCTCTCCAGAACAGTGGCCAGATCACGATGTGATGCTGGTGGAGGAAAATGTTTTCTGACTCGCTCCTTCACACTCCAATGTGTCTCAAAACTTTTCAGATCTGGTGACTGTACAAGGAGATGTTCAACTTCACTTTCATGTTCATCAAACCATTCTCTTACAAGTCTTGCTGTATGTATTGGTGATATATGGCACCTTCTTCAGAGTATGTTTGAAGCATTAGATGCACATGGTCCTCCAGAACGGTTCGGTAGTCCTTGGCAGTAATGCACACATCAAACACAGCAGTTCTCTAGTTGCCATGATGTTTCAGCCCAAAAGCCATCACTGATCCACCCATGCTTCACTCTGGATGTTGAGCCTCTTAGGGGCTTCTCCACACGAAACTCACACGGATGTGGAAAGACAGTGAAGGTGGACTCTATAGGGAACAATATATGTCTCACATTGACCACATCCCAAGATTTGCACTGTTGTCACCAATGAAAACGCCATTTGGCATGGCCACAAGTGATCAAAGGATTGGCTATAGCAGCCCGACCGTGAATATTACCTCTGTGGAGCTCCTGATGAACAGTTTTGGTGGAAACAGGAGAGTTGAAATGTACATTTAATTCTGCTGGGAGTTGGGCAGCTGTGGTTTTATGGATGTTTTTTGGATACGGGTTAGCCCCTGGACATCATTTCAGACAGATTCCTCTTACGTCGACAGTTACTCCTGTTGGATGGTGACATTACCCTGATACCATAGCTCTCGATACACCACAACGACTTGCTGTCCTGGTCACAGATGAGCCAGTGAGACACACACCAACAGTTTGAACTCTGATATGTCTCTCATCTGTGCTATTGCTCTGCTAATTGAACCTTCACACACTGCTCTTATGGAACGTGCTATCAGAAAAGATTGGCCATCAGGCCGCGCATATATAGGCGTAAAACCTCCGATATATATATATATTTGTCAAAATGTGCTGAAAATATTTTGATAGTTGCCTCAGAATTTTTGGATCCCTTTGCATATTACTTAAAGAATTTGAGTGAAGTGTTTGTGATAGAGAGTAGATGTAGATGTTTAGACTGCAGCTGGCACACTGACCCACTAACACTACAGCTCTACACTACACACATCTATACTGCAGCTGTTTGTCTCTCTCACTCTCTTTCACACACACACACACACACACACACACACACACACACACACACACACACACACACACACACACACACACACACACACACACACACACACACACACAAACACAACATTAGGTTTCCATGTAATATGAGGACTTTCCATAGACATAATGTTTAAACTGGTCTCTTCTAGCCCTAAACCCTATCCATCACAGAAAACTTTCTGCATTTATACATTTTCAAAAAACACCTTCTAATATGATTTATAAAAGGGACAAGGATTTCAAAGATTGCCATCTTTGTGGACACACACACTCCATTTCTCTCTCTAAAGTTTCTGCCCCTCCCCCTCCATCCATCTATTCTAAATCCAACTCTTTTCTTAAGAAAAGTCCCCCCACACACACCTTAAGAAAAGTCCCCCCACACACACCTTAAGAAAAGTCCCCCCACACACACTTTAAGAACCCCCCCCCCCCACACACACACAGTGAACCCCCCCCCCCCACACACACACACACACACACACACACAGCTTCTTGTAGTCATGCTTGAGTGGGAAGAATCTGTCTACAATTGACATGTCTAAAATTAAAGAATAGATTTAGTTAAATAAATCTATGACTACTGTCACAAACTTTTGAACAGTAGAGTATCTTTCGCACTTCCTCATTATTATCTCACTGCGACTGGATGGGTTAAATTTCTTAACAGCCAAATGTCGTTGTGTTGATATGTTCCATGTAAGTTCATGTCTTTTTCGACAAAATTTCCATGTAATTTTCAGGAACATGCTGGTCTTTCTTGAGGATTTTGTTCCACCTCCACCCCTTCAGTTTCCCTGTCGACCCACCAGGCCGTGGGGTGAATTACCCAGCAGCCCCAGGGGCTCATTTCCCTGCGTGCAGACGGTGTTGTGCTGAATGACAGCAGGGATCTTTGGGTGGCGAACACATTCCACACATACCGGAGGCGGGGGGTCAGGGGCGCTGAGTGTCATCATCACTGCAGTGGGTGGGGCATCAAAACCATGTGGCGTTCCAGCACTTCTGTTCCAGGTTCAGGCTGACTTAAGCTGAATCCACAGCGTCTCTATCACAATATCAATTAGCACAGAAAATTATTTTGTTTCCCTCAGACATACATAATAAAGCATTTACAGTAGAAGTACAGTACTTCATATGTGTTTTTTGTTAGGTATCACATCCAGCATTTAAGGCTCATATAGTATGATATAGTGAAAGTATGGATCTCACACTTCAGGAGGCCCAAATTGAGCAAAAATATGCAATTTGGTGTAGTTTCTGATATTTATATGGCCAAAAAGTAAGATGAAATTCTGATTGCTTGTAATGTAAATCAATGAGATCTTTATAACCGTTTAGCAGACTACCTATATAAAATGCATATAAATATCAGTTGTCATATCTGCCATTTCTATATCTTATTAAGACGATATTTAAATGCTTAGTTTTATTATCAAATCTCTGTAGTTTTTATTTTGGGGGGCAAACATAAAATGCAATACAATGATGGTTGAGAGATGAATGAATAATCATTCTTTAAAGGCTGATGGATCATATTTGATACATTTTAAAATGATATGTAAAAAAAAAGTTTTATTAATCAAGTTGCTTCTGTCCAGTAAATGTTCACCTTGAAATATTAGTAATATTGAAATATTACTAATATATTGTCTATTTTTATTTTCATTTATTTTATTTATTTTCATTTTTATTGTCTATTTATATATTGTGTATTTTTTAAATATTTATTTTTAATCAAATTCCTTGTATGTGTAAGCATATTGGCAATAAAGCTTTTTCTGATTCTGATAACATAAAAGTTATTCTTCTTACATTTACTTTAAAAAAGACACATAAACCATGACCTGAAGGTGGACATTTCTAGAATTACACAAAAAGGCCTTTTACTTGCTAAAAAAGGTATCAAGTATCAATCAGACACAGAAGGCATGATTGTGTACAACAGGTTTTTCATGTTTAGATCATGTTGATAATTTAGAGGTATTTGCGTATCAAATATAATACAGTAGTGGCCGTTTACTGTTTTATTCCTATTTACTTATGCTTCAAATGCAAAATGTTTGTGGGTTCTAGGCTTCGCTCATTTTGTTGGAAAAAATGCTTCTCAAATGTAATCTGTTTTGCTGACCATCATAAATCATCTGATGTCCATGTATTTTTATCTGTTGCTACGCAACTGCAGGGGTAAAAACAAAAGCTGCCATGCACTCATCTATAGTGTTCACTGCAAAGGGTTTCTCAAATCACACATGTAAGGTCATAATAATATCACACAAATATGGGCCTTAACCTAGTGGAGGTGTGAATGAATAAACCATAAAAAAATTTTTAAAAAAATGTCTCACTCCTGATTAACAAAGAATTTCTATAAAAGTATAGAGTAGACATTGAAAAATATGCTCTGGTCAATCTACAGTTACAGCTTGATTATTTACGCAACGGCAAGAAAAGGAACAGAACGGAAGAGCTAACATTAGCCATTGCTCAGTGAGGGATTGAGAAATGCTGATATTATCAAACCAAATGTACTTTCATTTTACAGGATGGCGTGTTTTTGCAAACCAACTAAGAGAACATCACAGAATCCATTCATTCCATTGCTGATACTGACTGATGATCAAAATGATGCCACTTCCTGTAAGATGATGTCATCACATGATTGGCTTTTCTATAGGATGAAAATGTAATAGAAAGAAAGGAAAAACTGATAAATTCATTAACGATTAAAACAAAATGATCAAAAAAAAAATCATGTTTATTTTAATAAATGTCAAAATAAAGAAACATCTAGAATATTAATAAATTGCCCATTTTTCATGTAAGTTAATGCAGCATGAAAAATGACATCTGATTTTACCAAAGTAATGAAATAATTTAATACTCATTCCTATGTTTTCTTCATTTAATACTGTGAATTTACATTTTAAAAAGTGTGTTTTATATCTCATCTTATAGACACATGATGAGGCCGTGAATACTGTACACTGTTCAAATAATTATAAAATGCCCAATAAAGCTCCTAATGACAGTAGTGCATCCATCCATCCAGTGGAGTAAAGCTGAAGCTCTACAGGAGTCTGTTTGAATGGGGCAGATGAAGCTCCAGCCCTCTGGTGCAGATTGGGCAGCGTAGCTTCTGGGTGGAGTCACACAGACAAATACTCACACTTGTAGCTGTGAAACTCTTAGTTTGCTCTCCTCGCAGAGCCGTGTGGATTTACTACCAGAAACCAGCCTTTATTTCTGTCTGCTGAGCACAGCAGTTCAAAACACACACCAGGAATCTAAGCGCTCGCTCGCCCTCTCTTCTGTGTGGGTTTGAATTTAAGGACCCTCTGGGTTTTTTCTGCCTTTATTTTCATTTTTATCTCTTTGAAGAAGACACAAAGGAGGATGGGTGCTCAGCTGACTAAAGGTGAAGCTACAGTGGACGGAAAAGACGTGGCTGATAAAGCCAATGGTCAGGTGAGGATCTATTCCAAGCACTTTTATGACTGAACGAGCAGCTTTCTGATACATTTGAATGGCATCTTACCAATGATTTTTCCCATTTTATTGATCACATTTATCTAACAATTGGTTTTTAACAAATTAATATTGGAATTTGTGGTACATTTTTTGATAATCCAATTGGTTATGGCGACAATAAGCTATCATCTCAGTTCCGAAAGAAGATTTTGAGTAGATGGCTTTCGTAATTTTGTGAGTTTAGGGTAGAAAATCTGTATTTAAACTCTCTCTCTCTTTGATTTGTTTTTAAGGATTGTGTTTTCTGAGCCCATATTTTAGTTGCTTTAGCTAGTTATCAGGCAGACTCTGTGGTCGTGTGCTGGCACTGAAACTGGCAGTAACCCGAATGGAGAACAAAAGGTTGCAGAGCTGCATGCAAATGATGCAGAGCGCTTCTGCTGATCTGCAAACAATGCAATGCACGAGTGTGTGAATGCATGGACCATTCCTCTGGTACTTCATTAACACTCATTCTAACCATCCCCCTTATTGCATATGCACCCTTCCCCCTCCATATGTAATGAGAGAGCTCTTCTTTTTATTAATTAACTAAATGTATTATTTCACATGCATCTTTATGTGTGTGATTTAAAGACCCCAATACTTGAAACGAGATAGTGACCATATCTCAGGGCTAAAGTGCTCGGTTGATACATCACCTGAATGGCTAGTCCGATTTCCAGTAAATGTAAAAGAAGGAGGTGTTAAAGAGCCAGATATCGTTTTAAATGCCATCTTCGGTTGCTGTCTCCCTTTTCTTTGTTCTGTCTGGCAGTGGCTGGTTTTCTGAGCTGTGGATGATATTTAGTGGAACAACATTGCCCCTAGCGCACGCAGTGTGTAATTACACGATGTACTTCTGTTTTTGGGTTAAACTGGGTGTTGCTTCGGTTTTTAATGTAATGTAATGCAGCAGTCCTCACATTCTTTTCTGCCTGAAAAACAGTATTTTCTAGGTATTCACTAACATGCTGTAATTAATATCTAATTTGAGATATTTTAGGGGTTTGTGATGGGCAGATTGATCTTGAAATCTCAATTCTTCTGATATTGTTGTATTGCGAGGTCTAATTCTATATTGAAGTGTTTTTAACTAGTGATTGTATTATTTATTTATAAATAACAATAGCGGTATATATATATACACACACACTATAAGCTATGCTTTTAAGCTATACTTGGTATTGGATCAAAATAAAAATGAGTGGTATTACTACAGGTTAAATGAAATGCTTTAATTATTTTTGCTATAAACTATACTACAAAGCAAGCATTCAATACTCATTATAACTATAAAAACAAGCATTTGCCAGCATAACCCCTTTGCTTCTTTCTGTCTCTGTGTGTGTGCCAAGATGCATTTGGCTTATCTACCCTGTTTCTGCTTATCTCTTCAGGAAAATGGCCATGTGAAAACCAACGGCGACGTTTCCACCAAGCCGGATGGAGAAGCCGTGGCCGCAGATGGAAACGGAACCGCGGAGGTTTCCAAGGAGGAGGAGGTCGAAAAAACGGAGGCGGGAGACGGCATTGAAGCCGCGCCTGCTGCCGAGGGAGACGCCACCAAATCCGACGGGGAAGCCCCAAAGGAAATCAAGAAGAAGAAGAAATTCTCACTGAAGAACTCCTTCAAATTCAAAGGCATTTCCCTGAAGAAGAACAAAAAGGGAAGCGAGGAGGCAGCAGAGACCGCGACCGCGGCCACGCCCACATCCGAAGACAAACCCGAGGAGAATGGCCAGGCTGCTACGGAGACCAAAGAGGAGGAGCCAGTGGAGGAGGTGACCAATGAGACAACGGCACCTGAGGTGGAGGCGGAGCCAAAGCCAGAGGCGGAGCCTAAAGCAGAGGAGGAGCCTAAAGCAGAGGAGGAGCCTAAAGCAGAAGAGCCCGCCCAGGAAACAGAAGCCGCGCCCACAGAGGAGCCTACGAAATCTGACGATAGCCCCGCCCCTGCTGAAGAGACCACGCCCACCACAACCTCGGACCCGGCTACAGAGTGACCTCACTTCTCTGTGGCAACCTAGACTGTTTATCTTTATCCTTTTTTTTTCTTTTTGAGATTGAAATATAAATATATATATAAATATATATAAATATATGAGACTTGAGCCACAATCTTGCAGTTACAGCAATACTACAGAGAATCCAAGTTCTTTTACCACCTTTGCTGATAACGGTCACTATTAAGTGGTGTGTTCCTGACCCGTGTCAGTCCATGGTGCTGCACGTCAAGAGCGTTGTTGGGAATGGGGCCTGTAATGGTCTGTGTATGGATTGATGACTGATGGATTTTCCGCCTCAGAGGAAAAGCAGCGGATGGAAGAGCGTGGCTCCCTGTTCACAAACTTTTCAGTCATTTTTCTCTTTTAAACTTCATCCGATCCTTGATTTTTCAGGGCTGATGAGTGAAATGACAAATTGTCCTCTTAGGAGTTGGTTAAAGGACAATGTAAAACTACAAAAAAAAAAAAAAATCTTTTTAAAAAGTGTTTAAATAGCTCTACATTCCAATTTTTAGCCCTGAAAACTGTAGGGTGTCAGAAGATCTGGGCGAGTGAATATAGGTTTTAGTCTTAGTCTGTTTTTAATGATGTTTTACAGTTTTAATCAGATCTAGCTACACATTTCAAAGTTTACGACAAAAGGGGAATTAAACCACTGCTTTTATCAAATATATATTTTTGTTCTGTTAAGTCTCTGTACATACATTTACTGACTCTTTATTTTGCTAACATTTCCAAGTGTTAATAAGATGTTGTACGATTAGGCCAAATAAATGTTTGACCCCCCCCCCCCCCCCTTGTGTTTGTTTTTCTGATTTTTTTTTTATATTAAGAACAATATCAAACACCTTCATTATCACAAAGAACATGTTTTGACTTGAACAAAGAATAGAGATATTCTGACCTTCAAGATCTTTCAGACGAAAAAAAAGAGAATGTTACCGAGTTAAGAATGTTAGTTCACACGAAGAAACTGAAAGACAGAATTACATGCCATCACATTATTAAAGGTATAGTGTACCCATTTTTTGGTGAATTAAATTATTTCCTTCATATTGTATGCATTCATACGTATGTAGTCAAGCAATTTTGAACTTTTTAATAAGTTATACAAGATTAAACTAGTTAATGTAATTTAAGTTTGAATGACTTAAACATCCAAGTTGCAACTTTTTTTTTTAGTGTATAAGGTCTGTTTTTTTTTTGTTTTTTTGCAGCATTGTTCAGCATAGCTCTTGATTTCCACAGAAGAAAGCAAGTCATACAAGTTTGGAATGACATGAGAATGTTAGAATTTACTATAAATGATGATGGCATATCTTTTACAAGCTTTCCTCAGTGTTTTGATCAAGATTGGTGCATTTTCTTCATGGCTCGTTCCATCAGGATTTCTTCTCTTTATCAATAAGCTGCTCGGGTAAGTCAAATAAACACTCCATAAAAGAGTCCAAAAGCAGCAGGAACAAACTTCAGATGCTGGAAGTTCTAGAAGGTGTACAAGTTAATAACTCATCAGTCTTTTCTACATCTGATGCTTCCTGCAGATGTAATACTATTAGTATTGTGGAGTTTTTTTTTTCCGTAATGACTGTTAAAATTGAACGTTGATATTCCTGGTAATTAAGTGGAAGTCCACTTTGGGATAGTTCACCCAAAAATGAAAATTCTGTCATCACTCACTTGAGGAGTTGTTCCACCCTTCAACCTGTCAACTCTCTGGCTATTAACATTCTTTAAAATATCTTCCACAGACGAAAGAAACTCATTTAGGTTTGGAACAACATAAAGCTGAGTAAACGATGACAGAATTTTCCTTTTTGGTTGAACTGTCAGTTTAAGATCCTGTAGGATGAAAGTATCTAAAAGTGTTTAAGTATCCTTGCGTGCAGATTACGAAACCAACACAACAAACATTAAATATATCACTTTCTCTAAATCCGTGAATATGGAGTAGCTTGTTCTTTATCTTGAATTGTATTTTATTAGTACTAAATACAGCAGTGAATGTAGTTGAAATCTTTTTGTGATCACACTCACTAGTGTGTCCTCAGAGAGAGTGGTGACCTTCTGCTGGGTCAGGCTAGTTACTGCATTTTTATGGGGTTTGAACGTTTGAGTGGGATTACTGAACGTAATTTACCCAAGTGAAGTTCATTCAAATATGCAAGAAAAAACAGCTAAACAGTCCAATTGTTACGGAGATATTTTTAATTTTCCAAAGGCAAAAATGGAAATTATGTGACATATATATAATATGTTTTAAAAGTTCCTGAGTTAAAGTAAAAAAAATATATACATTCCTTTATTATAGCACCACATTAAGGCTGACTTTTACAAAATTTGAAGACAAAAACAAACATGATATATTTATATTATCTTATAATTATATTTGTGTTATACTCAAATATAATTATAACATCATTATTATCTGCTTACTATTGAAATAGCCTAACAGTTGAAATTTGAGCATTTAATTTGTTGTCGATTTGTACAGATGATCTCTGGACAAATAAGTTTGTTTTAACACATGTATAACAAAGAAACAGCAGGCTGAATTTCAACTTCCATCATCAAATGGTTGCAGAATTATGAGAACATTTCTGTTATAGCACCACCTAGTGCTGGAATTTGACAATATTTTGTATGGCACCTCCAAACATATAGGTTAATTAGTCAATGAGCCATTCCAAAAAATCCATTGTTCTGTTCAAATGTTTTTTTATAATTATCACAAAAAAGATTTACTGAGTAACTGAGCAATAGTTTTATAGCCATTTAAGTATTATGCTAATGTAATCTACCCATTCAGTAACAATGTCCTTTGGTAGATGCAGTCTATCATTCCCAATCCGAATCCAAATCCGAATCCTCGTCACTGCAATCAAAGTCATATTATTACAAGGTCATATTCAAACAATCATATTTAGAAATATGTTTTTATATAGAAAATAGTAGTTGCTAAATCAACTGCAGAAAATGTGCATACAGATATGATAAAACACTAAAAGCTGACCAACAGTCTGTAAAAATGGATGTTTCACGTTCAAGGGTTAATTAAACACAAAGACATAATCACTAAACAATTTAATATTATATGAATGTACTAATTTTCAGCATGTACTTTGCTGAAACTAATTAACTACATTACTTAGTGGAAGAATTGATTATTGTTATTATTAAAATATTATTTATTTAACATTTGTGTCTTTTCTCTTATTGCTGTTTTATTAAAGCTATAAAACAATTAAGGCTGTGTCTTAGACAAGCTCTAAGTGATAATACATGGAAATATGACAGGAAATATCTATGATTAATAAATATCTCAGCTACTGCAATCACTTTTTAAAGAAAAAAGAAAAAGATTAGCAAGTATAATAAGTGTGGTTTGAAATTCATAAATTCACTTACGAATCCATCTCCTCCAGCAACAGATACCAATCTCGATCTAAAAAAAAAACAGAAAAACATGCATGTCTCAGTGAGTAAAGGACTAAAACATGACAGTTATTTGCTAAGTATAATGTGAGCATCTTTGAATTCCTTGATAAGTATTGGTTGTTGAAACAAGAATGACCTATGGCCTATAGTATTGAAAAAAAAAAATGTCAAAACATGTGTGTTTGTTTTTCTGATAGAAAAGTGTACTTACTGCTATGGATCCTTTTTTTTTTAAATATTTGGACATCAGCAACTATGAAGACAGATATAAAATATTCACTTATGTGGGAATTCGCTGCATCAGTCAGATGATTGACAATGTTATACAACATTTGAGGAACAGTTTTCAGTCAACATTCCCACAGCAATGTGACTTCTCCCATTTATATCTTTATATAGTCTGTCTCCAATGTTGTGGTGAATTTAGCTGCCAATAAGCACTCCATCTCAAACTGTTCCATTATATAGATAGATTTATTTATAGATTAAGTTGAGATAACACACTGTACTTTTTTGTTTGCTTACTTTGCAACTTACTTTTTCAATACATTGTATCAGGCCACTCGGCAGATTTGATACAGATGAAAAGTTGGGTAAAAATTGAGTACTTTTAAAAAGCAGAATAGTTCTTGACATTGTTATTTCACCTGTCTTTGATACTCTGGCCATGTGTTCTTCACAGAGTTTGTGCAGTTGTATCTTCAGGTGGGATACAGATTTCTCTACATTCTCAAATGTCAGGATGTCATTAATCTTCCTGGGTGAGGCTTTGCGCTGACTGAATGTAGAACAGGAAGCGTAATTCTATAATTGGATATAAAAACAATACCTTTCAAACAAGATTCAACACAGAATAAAAAAAATTAAAAATAGTTTTACCTGGAAGAAATAAACGTGATCCTCAGTATGTAAAAGTGGCTCCACTTTACAATTCTCCTTCTGTAGTTTGACGATCTCCTCCTCCAGTCTCTGTATGTGATTCTCTGCATCTCGTACTTCCTTGTTCTCCTGAGCTCTGATCTCCTCTCTCACCTCGGCTTGCATGTTCTGAATGGAGCGGATGATCTCGGTGAAGATTCGGTCACTGTTCTCCACTGCTACCTGTGCAGAGCGCTGTCACAACACACACACAAAACACTTTTCAAACTCCTGACACATTGACAGATCATATACAGTAGCTAAAACATACAATGTTAGTGCGATTTTTGATGTTAAAATACTTTCTCCTATCCATAATCCTTTTCCTTAATATGCAGAGTAAACTATAAGGTCAGCGCTACATTGGTTGATGTCCTAAAAAGTGTAAAGACAGAAAACATTGCTGCTTGTTTGTGTCACGAGGTCAAGGTTTTGCTGGTTAGCTTTAGCCCCTGCTGGTATGACATCATCTGACTGCATCTTGATGGCCATTTAATAATATCCAGCCTGATCGCAGGATACAAACATAACTGTGCAGTACATACATTTATGCAAATTTAAAAAATATTCCTCCAGTTATGCATCACAGCATTATCCAGGTTTAATGAGCATACCTTATGAAAGTTTAAATTTTTCGTACACTGCTGAATCTCCTTGTGTATGTCATTGATTTGCTGAATGAAATCCCTCTTTTTTATTTTCAGTTCCTCCTGAGAATGAATTCACAACCAATAAGAATCCTGTTCTTTATGCAATCAGTTTATTTACATTTGTACATGAATCTGCTGTTCATGTTCATGGTTTGCAATAAAAAATTACACACACACACAGATATATATATATATATATATATGTTTTTTTTTTTTACACACGCAGCTCTGAAAACAATTAAGAGACCAGTGCAAAATTAGTAGTTTCTCTGGATTTGTTATTTATTTGTATCTGTTTGACTGAAACAAACATTTTGATTTATTCTACAAACTACTGACAACATTTCCTCCAAATTTCAAATAAAAATAGTCATTTAGAGCATCGGTTCCCAACAGGGGGGTCGCGGCCCACAAGGGGGCCTCAGCGAGCTCTGTGGGGGGTCGCGTCATATTTTGAAAGGTTTGAGCAATGAGCATTAAAGCTCCAGTAGGTCACTTTTGTAAACAAATATTTGTTAAAACTGTCATTATGTCCTGACAGTAGAATATGAGACAGATAGTCTGTGGAAAAAATCAAGCTCGTCTGGCTCCTCCCTGTGGTCCTATTGCCATTTGCAGAAATACACCGCTCCCGGTCAGAAACAACCAATCAGAGCCAGGAGGAATGTCTTAGCAGTGTCAATCACGCTCGTGTACGCGCTGATCACCTCTCTCTTGCACAGCGCGAGCGCGTACTGTCGTTCGTAACTCTCCTGTTCGAACTCGTTCATCCAAATAAACGAATCTTTTTTCGAGTCATTTCGTTCATTCAACGAACTAAATGACTCGAAAAAAGATTTGTTCATTTTGATGAACGAGTTCGAACAGGATCACGAACGTACATCATAGAACAGAGCAAGGCGAGCATTTGTGCTTATAAAACTTAAAGTTTTGTATTTATTTTTGAAATGACCGATCGTTTCGCTAGATAAGACCCTTATCCATCGTCTGGTATCGTTTAAAGCCCTTTGAAGCTGCACTGAAACTGTCATTTGGTCCTTGAAACGTTTGTGTCCTATATTGAAGTCCATTATATGGAGAAAAAGCCTGGAATGTTTTCATCAAAAACCTTAATTTCTTTTCGACTGAAGAAAGAAAGACATGGACATCTTGGATGACATGGGGGTGAGTAAATTATCAGCAGAAGTTTTTTTTAAAAGTGAACTAATCCTTTAACGTTATTTTACTAGCTATGTATAACTTATAGAAAGAGTGCAACGTTATAAAGTTACATGTATTGCAAAATACATAATGATTTGAGGACCAAGTTTGTAGTCAAAGTATGGGCAGGCCATAGTCAATGTAAAGCATATTATTGATGTTTCGTCCCTAGTAGTGAATGTTCCATAACTGTTTATAATCCGCCGTCATCGGTGGTCCTGTTTACTAGCCTGCGCGTTCACGGCAGGCTCCGCTGTGGGGGAGGAGCTGTGGAGGGAGGGCTGTAGCGCAGCAGAAAGCAAGGGGGTTGGACCTGGAAGTTGTGCTTGTTCAAATTTTCAGGCTAAGTCAACATTTTCTCAAAACTCCCTACTGCAACTTTAAATAACAGTCCTTAACTTTTTTCTGTTCAAAATTTACAAAATTTATATAATGAGCGAGTTCATCATGAATCCATTTTCCAATCCATGTTTTTGCCTTGTCCTGAACCACTATGGTACACCTATAATAAGTGTTTACATTGGGACTATTTTACACTGGTTCGGGATCGGAGTAGCCCAGTACCTGCGTGACTCGTCATAGACGTACACAGAGAGATGTAGTTCCGGCTACAATGTTCTTCCGAAAGACGCATTATTCTGTTAATAAACGCAAGTTTATTATCGCTCGCTATAGGGCCAAAAGCGTAAAAAATAAAGCCTCACATTGATAATTCCTCACAAATAACATGCAAGTATTGAGGCCCCAGACAACAGTCATTTAGTAATAGCCTATATTCTTTCTTTTTTTACCTACACACCAGTGTGAATATTTTTATTCTTGCTTCTCCTAGGCTTACGTTTTTAAATTACAAAGGGCCTACTGATGTTTTTGTTATTGTATTTTCAATATTATAGGCTATTATTTGTGCATAAACATACCGTTTGTTTGAAAACAACATATTTTGTCATCCTTGCTGCAAGCTTACAAGAGCGATAATATCATTAAATGTGAAGGGGGGCCCTAAAATATTTTCTTGAGAAAAAGGGGGTCTCAGACAAAAAAAGGTTGGGAACCACTTATTTAGAGCATTTTCTTTTCTTTCTTTTGCAGAAAATGACAACTGGTCAAAATAACGAAAAAGGATACATTTTCAGACCTTGAATATCGCAAAACAAGTTTATCTTCATTTTTAAACCACACAATACTAATGTTTTAACTTCGGAAGAGTTTAGAAATCAATATTTGGGGGAATAATCCTGATCTCCAATTACAGCTTTCAAGCGTCTTGGCATGCTCCCTATCATGTAGTTTGGAGTTGTTTAAAAATTAAGATAAACTTGTTTTCTTTGCATTATTCAAGATATTTTTTCATTCCTTTGACCAGTTGTCATTTTCTGCAAATAAATTCTCTAAATGACAATATTTTAATTTGAAAATTGAAAGAGATATGTTGACAGTAGTTTGTAGAATAAATCAAAAATATTAATTTTACTCAAACAGATACATATAATAATAAATCCAGAGAAACTGCTAATTTTGCAGTGGTCTAATTTTTTTAGAGCTATACATACACACATCTTACTGTACCTGTGTTTTTGCCATTTCAGCTGCAGCTGAGACTCTTTTATGTCCACTGTGATGATTCCCCATACAAACTACACAAATACACTTCTGGTGCTTATAACAGTAAATCTCCAGTGCTTTATGATGGCGAGTGCAGATCTGATGCTGTAGATTTGGGGAAGCTTTTACCAGCTTGTGCTTTTTAAAAGCTTTAGACTCATAATGAGGACAAACATGAGTTTGGCACTAAGAAGCCAAACAAACCAAACAAGACTTGACGGCTTTTACTTTTCTTCCTTTGCAAACATCACACGTCACATCTCCAGGTCCAGCTGGATATTCCTGCTTCATTCCCTCTAAAATATCAGCCAGTACAGTGCTTCTGCTGAGAGCTGGTCTTTGGTTGAATGTTGTCCTGCATGTAGGGCAGCTGTAAACGCCTCTATAAACCTCCTGGTCCCAGCATCTCTTAATACAGTCCATGCAGAAACTGTGCCCACAGGATGTAGTCACTGGATCCTTAAGCAGATTCAGACAGATCGGGCAGTTGAAATGATTTTCAGGATCAAAGAGAGATTCTGCCATTTTGGTGCTTTCAAACCCAAGATTCACTGTAGAATAACAGGAGTTTGGAATCAGAATGGGTGGGGCTCCTGTGCAAACATGACCAAATGAAAATTATAATATAATTATAAAAGGTAAAAAAATCATTTCCTGCACTACCTAAACATTTTCTGAAGACTTCACTATATATCTGCACTATTCTGAAAAACATAATAGGTTACAAATAAATGTAAAAATCAGAAACGCATCGTATTCTAAAACATTCACAAAAGGGCTTGCTAAAGTTCAGAACGGTAACGTTACATGGTTTGGAAGTTTTTATAAAGGTTCTCATAATTTTTTTTTTTAGAAATCTCTCCATCTATATCTAATCTCTCCGTACTACTCTGATTTTATAAGTTAAAAAAAGGTTTAAAACCAGTTTAGCCTCACAATTCTGAGGGGGGAGGTCACATTTCTTTTCTTTTTTTTTTTTCTCAGAATTGAAATATGAAGTAACAGCAGAGGTAAAAATTCAGAACTGTGTGACAACACGTCGCAATCACTTTCTTTTTCTTTTGTGGCGGTAACAAGCTTCCTTAGTGTAGACCTAGCCTACTACACAAACCGCAAATGCACAAAACAATGCTGCCATATAACTTAACTTGCATCTGCTGAGGTAACGTTAGAGTATGGGGGGGGGGGGGGGGGGGATCACTTTATTTGATTTTCACATATGCACACAAACACACACTTTTATTACCTCTGGGCACATAACCCCGTAATGCGTTTTTAAATTTAGTTGACTGCAGTAGAGAGACAGACTTACAACGCGGCTGGCATTTCACAGGTGCTGCTGGTGACACTGAGTGCCTGACGATGATTTTCACAGAAGCAAAGCACTCTGAACGGAACAGGAAAGCTTGTGTAGCGCGGTAAAGTTAGTTTGCTGCATATTCGCGTATAGGCTGTTAAAGGGACCGTTAGCAAATTCCAGTCACAGCGCAAAAGTATAAACGTCCAATCATTCATTCAAATGAACGATATTTACAAGGTTATAATAAATGCCTAGTGGGCAGATTGACTTTCTGTATGCTTTATGAGCCTCTGCCCACATCTCGATTGTACAGTGCAAGTTTTTTTTTTTTTCTGAAATTTACCAAAAGGTTTTTTTCTTCATGTTCCAAAGGTTGTAGTACGTTCCTAGTGTCCAGACTGACTTACTACAGGTGAAATTGCGCCAATACCTGCCTGAATGTAGGCTATGTACAGAGGTGGGCACAAATACATCAAAAACTATTTTGTTACAAAATACAAATACTGGCTCATGAAATGTAACAAAATAAAATACAAAATACTGATGTGAAAAATGTATTTAAATAAAATACAAGTAATTAGTATTTTGAAAATACAAAAATACTCCCACAATAATCTTAAGTCTTTTTTTTTATTACTGAAAGGTCAATAACACAAATAGTAGCAATAACACAAATATGAGAAATGTGTAAATTCAAAATGGCGAAGTAGCAAAATAAAAAAGTATGGGCATTTCACTAAATCTCTACAGGGCCTGAAATAGCTCCCTCTGAGGTAAATGGCATGTATCGCTAAGTTCACATCAATGGTGTGGTAGGCTGCCCTTAATAGCAAAACTGGTTTGATGTAGGCTACGTAGCCATATTATCACCGTTACTCTACTCGTGCCTTAAAGGACAAGTTCGGTATTTTACACTTAAAGCCCTGTTTTAAGATCGTTTCTGATGAAATGGAATGGTTAAGATTGAAATTTGGACACATGCTGCTGTCCCGAGAATTTTCGGTTTCTGTGTTTCGGTCCCCCGAAATTATTTTTTCCACACCTGCAACATACAAATTACAAAATACACTAAAGTAATTAAATACGTATTTAAAATACATTTAATTGAAATACTGCCCATGTCTGGCTATGTACTGTATGTAAACAGTTATTTTTTTTATAAACTACTGTAATTCACCAAAAGTTTTTTTCCCCTCCATGTTCCAAAGGTTATAGTACGTTCCTAGTGACCAGACTGACTTAGGTTAACGGAGGTATTGGCACAATTTTACCAAGTCAGTCTGGTAACTAGGAACGTACAGTATACTACAACCTTTGAAAAAAAAAAAAAAAAACTTTCGGTGAATTACAGTAATTTTCTAAAAAAATAATTAAAACAATTAATTTTTTTATTTTTTTATTACTGTAATTCACCAAAAGGATTAATGTTCCAAAGGTTGTAGTATACGTTCCTAGTGACCACACTGACTTACTACAGGTGAAATTTCCCAATGTCTCCTTTCATGTTTCCCTCCCTTCTCTGAGACTGGCAAGAGCAGTTTCCAAATCCCCAGTACTCACATTGGTGGATCTGTGTGCAGCTTTTGACACCAGATCCTCCTGTCAACCCTCAAGGCATCTCAGGTACGGCACTCCAATGGTTCAAGTCTTTCCTCTCAGGTATGTCCTTCAGGGTGTTGTGGTGGGGTGAGGTGTCTACGTCACAGCATCTAGCTACTGGGGTGCCTCAGGGCTCAGTGCTAGGACCACTTCTCTTCTCCATCTACATGTCAGTCCTCACGGTCATCTGTCATTCAGAAACATGTTTTTTCCTATCACAGCTATGCTGATGATGCACATCTCTACCTCTCATTCCAACCAGATGATCCAACGGTAGCTGACCTAGGTCTGCCTGACAGACATTTCTTGCTGGATGAAGTACCACCACATTCAACTCAACCTTGCGAAGACAGAACTACTTGTGGTCTCGACTAACCCAACACTTCATCAACTTCTCCATTCAGCTAGGTTTGTCAACCATAACTCCTTCCAGGACAGCAAGGAACCTTGGAGTTGTGATCAGTTAAACTTCACAGACTGAACTGTCCTGTAGATTTGCTTTGTACAACATTAGGAGAATCAGTATTTCAATCTATATTTTAACCCATATGGTAAAATATATTCCCTTGTTGTAGTGCCACCTCATGGCTGACTATCACAAAATTTGAAGACAACACAAATATAATACATTTCATTATAATCAGTTGAAATTGGAGCATTTAATGTTTTTTGTACATTTACAAAATTTTTGTACAGATGATCTTTGGAACAAAAGGATCTGTTAACATAACTATGACAAAGAAATAGAACACTGAACTTTAACTCCAATCATCGAATGGTTGCAGAATTATGTGTGAACATTTCTGTTATAGCACCACCTAGTGCTAGAATTTGACAATATTTTGTGTTGCTCCTCCAAAGAAGTCATTGTTCAATACGAATGTTTTGGAAGATTATTTACAATCTTTGGGGGGTGGGGGGGGGGGGGGTGTATCTTTGGTACTGATATAAAAGGTAAAGTTGTTTAAA
Organism: Gila orcuttii; assembly: GCA_026230005.1. Lineage (NCBI taxonomy): Eukaryota > Metazoa > Chordata > Actinopteri > Cypriniformes > Leuciscidae > Gila > Gila orcuttii. Next base: position 4,762,949 of record JAPDVR010000019.1, on the reverse strand, counting down.
AATCCAGTTTTTAGAGCCACATTACTAATTATAATACATAATGTAATCTACCCATATGAGGTTCATCTCCAATGTTGGTGTCTTGTAACCTTTTATTGGACTCTAGGAAAAAGAACGATGATGTCCAGGTGTTTTTAAGTGTTGTCAAATTATATGTGGAACTGTCTCCATCTATGCATATATGTAGTCATCACAACTGTCCCTGCAATTAAAGTTCACATTTTAGTGAGCAAGCTTACATGAGAAATTATTAGATTGTTGCTAAATCAACTAAAGAGCAAATGTGTACAATCACTACTGTCCAAAAGCTTGGGATCTGCAACATTTTTGTTTTTGAAAAAAAAAAATTTCACCAAGGGTTTATTTAGTTGGTAATTTATTTTAGGCTTCATTTATTTGATAAACATCTCAGTAATTTCAATCAAAACTCACATTTTTAGAAATAATGTTTTATTTACATTTTTTTTAACTTAATAAATACACTTACCAAATCTGCACTTCCATCCCTACTTCCATCTCCGAGTGGTAAACTAGATTTAAAAAATGAAACATGGAAAAGAGCTCAAATCACGTGCTTAAAACAAGTATAATGTGAGCCTGTTTTCTAAGTAGTGTTTATTGAAACCTTTTGCCACAACCAAAAGAACAAGAACCAAAGAATAAGAGAATAAATGGCCTAAAATATAATAATATTAAAGGGCCTATATGTAAGGATTTTCATGTGTAAGGATTTTTTGCAAGGAAAATCAAAATGATGTGACTTTTACACGCTCTCCCAAGAGCCTCTCTTCCGTTTTATGACACATCGAAAAAGAACGTCGCTGTGAGTATTGAATCACGTTCAGTCTCTTTTTTTCTATAGAAAAAGGTACTTACTACTCTGGGACCTCTCGGTTTCATTGAATATTTGGACATCAGCCACTAAAAAGACAAACACACATTATTCGCTTTGTGAGATTTCTCAGAATAAGTGTATGAAGACTGAACTGCCAAAATAAAAAGGCGGAATGACACATGAAATGCTATTTCACCTTTGTTAAATATTCTGCCCATGTGCTCTTCACAGACTTCATCCAGTTGGCTTTCCAGCTCTGAGAGAGATTGTTCTAATTTCTCAAATGTCAGGTTATTAACATCTTTGGATGAATTGTATTGTAAAATTCCAGAAGAGAAGGAGTAATTCTGCAATTGTAAGAAAAAAAAAAGAATTAAGAAAAAAAGTTACAGAATTTCATTAAAAATAACCATCCTCTAGATTTTTTTTACCACCTGGAAGAAATAAACGTGATCCTCAGTATGTAAAAGTGGCTCCACTTTACAATTCTCCTTCTGTAGTTTGACGATCTCCTCCTCCAGTCTCTGTATGTGATTCTCTGCATCTCGTACTTCCTTGTTCTCCTGAGCTCTGATCTCCTCTCTCACCTCGGCTTGCATGTTCTGAATGGAGCGGATGATCTCTGTGAAGATTCGGTTACTGTTCTCCACTGCTGCCTGTGCAGAGCGCTGTTACAACACACACACAACACTTGGTCAAACTCCTGACACATTGTACATGCAAAACATTTGTAAAAATTGATAACACATCGACAAGGTCCCATTGATAACATCAGTTAATGCATTAACGAACAGAGCAATACATTTGTTATAGAATTTATTCATCTTTGTTAACCTTATCCTTTATAGGCAGGATAATCGGGTAAGCCGTTCATAGGTCCTACAAAGTGAAAACAGTAGCACTTCATGTGAATGGAAATGTTGCAGTTTGTTTCAGTAAGCGATCAAGGTTTTATTTTATCCAATACAAAATTACAGACACAAACAAATCTCCAAATTCTATCCTATTGACAGTTTTTCAACTTTTTTAGTACAGTAGATATAGACAGGAAACAATGGGAGAGGCAAGAGGAACAGGACCGCGAGCCGGAGCTCAAACTCGGTCATATGAGGCACAGCTGCAGCATGTGGCACAAAGCCTATACTTATTATTCAACCAGTGCAACTCTATTGTTACTATTTATTATGTTATCAGGAACTTGCCTCTCATCTTTTTCAAACCCTTATATATAGTTGTTAAATCACAATTAGGCCACACCCCCACAAAGCCAGAGCTTTCCCTATACGTACTACCGGCACATTCGGGAACTTAACTGTCGATTTCGTCACCGCCCCTTTTTAGGGGAAAATAAACTAGACTTCCCATAGACTTCAATACAAAATACGTACACACCTGGCAGTCGTGAAAAACTTAAGAAATCACTAAGATTAAACGTGTCAAGTAATTATATGTCCACCCTGCCTGCCATAGAGCGTGAAAGATGCATCAACAAACTTAATTTGGTCAATTTAAAAACATGTCCCTTCATTCTCCCAGCGTCAAATTGGTGTAACAACCCCACCCAGTGGGGTTATATATATATATATTATAAGATATATTGTAATGTATATTATAAGACATAATATATATATTTAAGGATGTTTACTTTCAAAAACGAAGTAAAATCATTCACTGGCTTACCATGGTTACTCGATGAGGAACGACTACGAGTAAATGTCCGGGTAAGACACCTCTGGCCACTTGGAATAAATCATGGGCAATTTTCATTTTTGGGTGAACTATCCCTTTAAGGCGGATTTATACTTATGCGTCGGACCTACGGCGTATTCTCTACGCTGTAGACTAAGCATCGTTTTTCATTTATTTTTCTGCGCCGTTGTCCGCGTTGACATTGTAGAAGAAATTTTATATGTTCTATATGTTTGCATTTTCTTATATTCATAGAATCGTAGAAACAAACATGATGGTAATTAGATTAAGGTAATACACTGTATGAGAATAACATGTGAAGTCCCATGCTTCTCTGCTACATTGATAGAGAAAATAACTGTTGTTAACCCTTATGAACCCTTACGTGGCTTGACAAAAAGAAATGTGTGACTAATGTATGGCCTCCACACGTGGGTAGCATATGATAAACAAGTCTAACAATGTGTTAGTTATGGCTGAGACATATCTTCATTTAGCCTAGAGAAATAACCTTGGGAGAGTCAGGACTATAAAGAAGGAAGGATGCCCTCCTCTCATTGTCGCACTCTGCAGCCACTCTGTATGACTGTATGATTGCTGACCTTTCCTTGCAAGGGAATAAATAATCTTTAAAGAAAATTGGTACATGTATGTCTCTTGTTCAGTGATACAAAATTGTTTGCCACCACAACAATTACACATGCAGAGGGAGCATGTGCAACCCGAGGGAGGGTTCTAGCAGACCAATCACAGCGCTTGCGTCCGTGTAGAATTGACGCGTTACATTTTTGGAGAGGTGCACGTCAGGGTACGCCGTAGGCTACGCGTGCTACACACATAGTACAAGAAATGGACACAGCGACCCCATTGATTTCAACGGAGAAGACTGAAGCCGATTATTGCACTTCCTGCCTGATGGCTGAGCGCAATCGTTAGCCTATTTTTACAAAAACGGCTTCTACTGGGCCATAACGTAAGATACAAAGTAATGGAGCCTTTTATACATTGTCGTGTTTCTTTAGAAATAAATAATGGACAAATGAAGTCTTTGGACGCCTCAGATGTAAAGTTATTTGCTGTCAAAGTGACGCCAAAATGAATGGGAGACAATGGAATGCTAACAGCAGGTGAAGTTCTGCTACAATGGCGGCTCCCGCGAGGCTTCAGTTTCCGGCTGATGGATTACCCCCTTGGCTACACACAGCCTACCACGTAGCTACGGTGCGAGTTTGATGCAGAATTATAAATTGGGCTTTAGTCCTACCTTATGAGAGACCACAGCTTCCTTGAACTTCAGAACCTCCTTGTCTATGTCGTTGTTTTTCTGAATTAAATTCCTCTTTATTATTTTCAGTTGCTCCTGTGAATGAATTTGCAATCAATAAGAATCCTGTTGTTAAGCAACTTAAAATAACAAAATAAAATCAACAGCTGAATGGAATCAAAATATTCGCATTTGTACAGGATTTTGTTCCATTTTTGCAATAAAAATAGCTTCCTTCATCTAATTTTTACTAATTTGCTACCATGAGCTACCTATTCTTACAAACAAGATATTCTTATATCTCAATTATTTATCATACAAGTAAGATTAAATTTGACTTGAAAGACTTGAGGTCTTACCTGTTTATTTGCCATTTCAGCTGCAGCTGAGACCGTTTTATGTCCACTGTGCTGATTCCCCATACAAACTACACAAATACACTTCTGGTCATTGTAGCAGTAAATCTCCAGTGCTTTATGATGGTGAGTGCAGATCTGATGCTGTAGATTTGGGGAAGCTTTTACCAGCTTGTGCTTTTTAAAAGCTTCAGATTCATAATGTGGTTGGATGTGAGTTTGGCAGTAAGAAGCCATACAAAACAAACAAGACTTGATGGCTTTTACTTTTCTTCCTTTGCAAACATCACATGTCACATCTCCAGGTCCAGCTGGATATTCCTGCTTCATTCCCTCTAAAATATCAGCCAGTACAGTGCTTCTGCTGAGAGCTGGTCTTTGGTTGAATGTTGTCCTGCATGTAGGGCAGCTGTAAACGCCTCTATGAACCTCCTGGTCCCAGCATCTCTTAATACAGTCCATGCAGAAACTGTGCCCACAGGATGTAGTCACTGGATCCTTAAGCAGATTCAGACAGATCGGGCAGTTGAAATGATTTTCAGGATCAAAGAGAGATTCTGCCATTTTGGTGCTTTTAAGTTGTCTGCCGTGTTTGTCAGGTTCTCCCAGTAGGTAAAAGGTATTTTGTGTAGACCTACAACACAACAATTAAAACAATACAGCCATAACTTCCTGCGCTAACGTTAGAGTGTGGAAAAATACTTTATTTTTTTGTTTTCAATCTATACACACAAACATATGTAGGCTACATGACATGCACGCGCGCACGATTTTTTTTTTTTCCTTTCATGTCATGTGCGGGGATCCGTACAAACACACTTTTATTACCTCTTTCTTGGCCCAGTATCTGTCACTCCACGGTCCACCGTTACTGAGATAATAAAATAGCGCAAATGAGCAGCAGAAATGGAACAGATTTATAAGTGCGCGGGGGGGGGGGGGGGGGGGGGGGGGTGTTTCGCAAAAGAAGGAAGTGCTCAAACTGAACAGAAAAAACGAGTGCGCAGCTCTTAAAGGCTTTATGGGGAGGCTGGCTGCAGACCTGGAGCAGGTAGATATACGGCACAGGCAGTTTTACGCCCCTGTTTTTCCTGATGCGTCCAGTAGGGGGATTTACTGCGAAAGAATAATATACGAAGCTCGAAACTTACACATTAATAACCGTACCGTCCATAGACTTTGACCAATTTTGTGTTTTTTGTTGTTCACAATTTTTAACTAATAAATAATACAAATTAATAACGTCATCATTTATGAATTACGATGACTCCCATATATGACTCCTATATGGCTTGCCACTCTTCTTTAATTGTTTTTCTATCCTCCTGTCAAAGTGCTCCTGCTCACTGATATTTTTTTTATGTAACGTTTAATGTGGGTTTTATCATGTATGACGTAACATATTTGAGTGAGTGTGCAGTTCAACTCTTTACTTAAGAGAGATTTAAATACACATATGCCTATTTTTAAAGTGGGTATACGGAGATCTTTGACATTTCCTAGACATATGATGTGTCTTTTGTGTGTTCACACCATAGACTAAAAAAAAAACAAGTTCACATATTTCCAATATCTACTGTAATGTTGCTCCAGAAACCATGTAGCCTAATTAATGCAAGTAGTAAACAGGGTATTGCTAGAAGAGGCCATCTCACGCAAGCTAAAGACAGGCAACAAAAAAATAATTTTGAAAGTGTGTAGAGAAGACTAGGGACACCTAAACCTACACGTGGTTAGCTAGTTTGAGCCAGACAGAACATCAACCTGACCGTCAAGAACTTGTCTCTCTAAATACATTATAGACCCATCCATTGATATATAGAACTGAATTGATATCCACCTACCTTAGCTTTATCTAGCTAATAGCTTATAAATAATAAATGTTGCATCATTGCTAAACAATAACTTGTCTTTAGCAGATTATTTAACATACCTCAATTCGTGTCGCTGTACAGCCTCCCCCTACTGGACGCATCGGGAACAACAGTGGCATAAAACCGAAATGGTTTTAAAAAAACAAAATATATTTTCTTTCCAACTGTGCATTCTGAATAATGAATAAATATATTTCCCTACTAACCTGCATCAGTCCAGTGCTCGTCTTCTCATTAACAGTGTTTTTCTCAAACTGATCATTTCATAGGCTACCCGTTATTTCAAAGGATTGCTTGTGTGCGCTGCACTTGTGCTCCTATTCCAGTCTTTTAAAATATTTGAATGAATGAGTGTGAAGTATGTGCTTTAAATTTAACCATATTTAATCAATCTTAAACTGTGCTGCGGAGCATAGAGAATAAAGATTCGTGCATCAGGTCTCACACACTTTCATTGCAACACTGTGTACATTGGAAACAAGTAAATATCGCAAAAACTCCCATTCATAGCAAAAAAGTTTACGGTGGTGGCATGAGGTGGTTTTTCAGGCAATTCGAAAAATAAATATTTCGCATAGCCTGTATTAGCTGTTAAGAGTGTGCATGGATCTGTACTCCGGATTCTAACGTAGATTATCCAGTATCTTTGGATCAATACTCATTTCAACATACTGGGATTTTGACAAATTTAGGAGGAATAGTATGTGAACTGGGACACAGGAGAGGAGAAAACTGTAGAGTTTGCCATCAATGAAAATTTGCTCATTTAAATATTCTTATTTAATAGGGGCCAGTGAGTTTTAGTTTGAACAAATAAAAATAATTATAGGCCTATATTTTAAGCCGGCATGAAATGAAGGCGCGATAGTATTTTCTTCCATGTGACGTATATTCAAAAGAAATGGCTTTTCGAATTAGATTTTTTTTTTTTACTATGGAACTTGATTTTGTCCATGGACAATTGATTGGATGGTTGTGGTTTGCTATTGGTGGATCTCATGTGAGTGACAGAGTGTCACTCGAAGATAAACACTCAACACTTTCTAAGTGAAACTACAAATGGTGCTCAAAGCTGATTGATCCTATTACCCATTGAGATCTTTTACTCAGAACATAACCTAACCTGGCGCAGGTTAGCCATGGAGCGCAAGTTATTATAGCTATGAACACCAATAAAAGCAGAGCCACTTTCATGGGGTTTAAAACCCAGGGTCGGCACAAACTAAACCGAAACCAACCTGGCCAGCCACCTAAACCGGCTTCATGGTTTAAGCCCCTGGTCTCTCTAACTACATTTTGTATTGAATAGGAAGCCAGTGAAAAGGTTTCATTATTTGTTTGTAAGGGACTATATGGCTAAAAGTATTTTCTTAAGACATTCCTTTTCTCTGCAGCCTTTGGAACCATCTATGGGCAACAGTGTTAATTTGAACCGTCCTTGTGAATGTGTGTAATCTGATACATGCTTGGATTTATTGTTCAGTGCTTTGAGGCAACATTTGTTGGTTTAAATGTGCTATAGAAGGAAATTTAACTGGCTGACTGAAAAAGAAATTGTAAAGGTTTGTTTGCAAATCCCACCTGAGAAATAGTATTTAAAGACATGTTACTGATTATAATATATAATGTAACAATCTAGTCTTACAAGGACCTGGAAGCAGACCATCTCTAACTTTGGTGCTGTCACATATTTTATTTTTCTATAGGAAAGAATGATGATGTCCAGATGTTTTGAAGGGTCATCAAGGTATACCCGGAAGCATCTGATCCTCAAAGCCCCTGCAATCAAAGTTCATACTTTGAGCAAGCTTACATACACATATATATATATATATATATATATATATATATATATATATATATATATATATATATATATATATATATATATATATATATATATATATGTGTGTATGTATGTATGTATGTATGTATGTATGTATGTATGCATGCATGTATGTATGTATATATATATTTTTTTACATATATAATTATTATTACGTTCACCAAAGCTTCATTCATTTGGTCATTTATTTTAGGCTTTGTTTATTTAATGATCTCAGCAAATGCAATCAAAACTCACATTTTTGGAAAGATGATGTTTCCAACAGAAAAAGTGCAGGTACAATAACTTATTTGTAATAAATACCTTTACCACAAATCCTCGTCAACCATCTCATCTTCCTCTGAGAGATCATCTATATTTAAAAATAAAATTAAGCATGCATAAAGAGAGCAAACTTGTGACAGTTAAGTGCTACAAATGATCAAGTCTAATGTGAGCCTGTTTGATTTCCTAAGTAGTGGTTATTAAAATATTTTGCCACAGAGAAAACAACAACTAAAGCATAAGAGAATGGCATATAATATAATAATAGAAGAATGATGTACTTACCATCCTGGAATATTTGGACATCAGCAACTACACACACACATGTGAAATTACAATGTGAAATTTCTCTTGAATAAATGTATGATGAATAACATCATGATGAATATTATACAGCTGTTGAGGAACAGCTGAGATTTAAACTCATTTTCAGTCAGCTGTCTTTATAATAGACACCTTATGGCATAATTTAAATCAGTCAGTCCCTTTAAGGCAAGACTGTCCACTTTCAGCCATATTAGTAATAACCCAGAGGTAAATATCGCTAAAAATGCAAGTTCAGCTCTTATTTACATGAATGGGGAAAGGCCGAACTGCCAAAAAAAGCCTAAAAGACAGTTGAAAATGTAAATTTTACCTTCGTATAATATTTCACGCATTTGCTCTTCACAGACTTCATCCAGTTGTCTTTTCAGCTCTGAGAGGGATTGTTTACTCTCTGAAATGTCAGGTTATTAACATCCCTGGATGAATTATACGGGAAAACTCCAGAATAGAAGCAGTAGTACTTCTGCAACTGGAAGAAAAAAAAAAAGTTCTACAAAAAGTCAGAATCAACAATGCAGCATTTTATTAAAAAAAATAAGCCATCCTCTAGATATTTTTCACCACCTTGAAGAAATAAACGTGATTCTCTATGCATAAAAGTGGCTCCACTTAACAATTCTCCTTCTGTAGTTTGACGATCTCCTCCTCCAGTCTCTGTATGTGATTCTCTGCATCTCGTACTTCCTTGTTCTCCTGAGCTCTGATCTCCTCTCTCACCTCGGCTTGCATGTTCTGAATGGAGCGGATGATCTCTGTGAAGATTCGGTCACTGTTCTCCACTGCTACCTGTGCAGAGCGCTGTCACAACACACACACAACACTTGGTCAACATTTTGGTAACACTTTACAATAAGGTCCCATTAGTTAATGCATTAACCAACACAATAAGGCCCCGTTCACACCGCAAGTCCTAATGCTCAATTCTGATTTTTTGCTCAGATCCGATTTTTTGATTGGCTGTTCACATTACCTTTTAAAATGTGACCTATATCTGATTGCAGTGTGAACTGTTTGAGGTTTCAAACTAACCGGCATGCGCAAAAGAACAATAACAATGACATCAGACGCAGCACGCGGTTGCACTAAAGTTCGGGAGGTTATGGAGGAAGTAAGCATATTCGCATTTATTTCATAATGTTTGTGTAATGGAAACTTTTGCGGGTTTATGGTTGCAAATTCACTACAGAGATCTGTGTGGATGCGTAGACGAAGCCAGGAGTGGTGGGAATATGACGTGAATAGTTTCACTGAGACGCTGTTCTCCTGTGTCCCCGTTCTTCCATTTCGTGTGCAATTTTTTCAAAAACGGAGCGGTTACGGTAGGTCCTTCTAGCTTGAATTGAAGTATCTCCGCATATACTACTTAGATCTAACACCTCACTCTCCCTTTTTAATGTTAGGCTACTTTTTAATGTTAGGCTACTGTCTGTGTCTGTTGTGTCTAGGGCTTCGCCGGCGCATAATTGTGACAAATGTCGACGTAGATTGACGTAAAAGTCGCATCAAATCCGCCTTGATTGTTCACACTGCGGCCGCATTGAAAAAAATCAGATCTGGGTCTGATTCAGGACCACATATGTATGTGGTCTAAATCTGATTTGAAAAAATCAGATCTGGGCTAGATTTGAGTGTTCACACTACCTCTGAAGAAGTCTGACCTGGTCACTTGACCCCCAAAAAATCTGATTTGGGCCACTTTTGCCTGCAGTGTGAACCTAAGTACCTTAATGTTAGTTAAAAAACCTGTTATTGGTTATTCTTGTTTGCTCAGGAAAATTAAATAAATATATATATATATATATATATATATATTTTTTTTTTTTTTGGTGCAATTTTAGGCATTACAGGGATTATTCGAAACAAATAAATAGAAAAGAAAGCGAGGAAGCACATCACAAGTCAAACACACAAGTGAAACATAAAACCTCCATCTGTATCCCTTATCTGTTATCCTTGACTTGGAAATCTGTTAATATACGTATCAAACTGTGAAGAGAATTTTTTTTTTTTTTTTTTTTGAATTTGGTACATAACAGAAGAATACATCACAATCAAAGAAAACTTGAGGGATATACCTGAAAAGAATACAAACACAGATATTATTTTTTATTTTATTTTATTATTATTTTTACAGCCAACCAAACTTTACCCCTTCCAGGCTAGATTTTGAATTCCCAAGGATAGCATATGTTCCTTAAAACCTTAAAACATCCCCAGAAGCAGTGCATAAGGGTTCCCTCTGCTATCTTGCGTAGGCTGGATAAATTGGGGTTCATTTTGTGTCTGCGAACCGGAGTGATATGTAATCTGTGCAGCATTTTAAACTACATTTCCCAGGATGCATTGTCTGCTTAAATAAGGTGTTACACATACCATTCCCCAATCTGCGTGTATTTCTTACCTAAGATCAGTTTCCCATAGTCTCCTAACATTCTCTGAATTATCCTTGTTCGAATTTGTGAGAATATTATAAAAACGGCTAAGTACTGATCGAGAAGATGACAGTTTGTTAAGCGGTTCCTCTATTGTAGACCGACCAAGGCCGCCTGGATAATCCTTTAGCTTTTTTTGACACAAAGCTTTGTATTTGGTTATATGTAAAGAAGTGCTTCCTGTCAATATTATACTTTGAAACAATCACTTATAACACAAATCCCATTTTTCTTCCAGAGTGTTAGCCCATCACTCAACCCAGGTAGGAAATCTGGATTATTGTGTGTATAGGCGTTTATGGCGAGAGGTGTGTAGCATAACCCTCTGTTTTGCAAGCCATCCGCCACACTTTAATCATATTATTGAGAATTATGTTGCCTTTGATTAAAACATTTTTTTTTTTTAATAATGTATTGATACATGTTGAAATTAACATTAACTGAGAAAGTGCTTTAAAATATTTTTTTATTATTAGTTCGTTAATTTCTTTTATTGATCCATAATCTTTATTAATAGGCAGGATCAACTCTAATCTAAGCCATTCAATGGTCCTACAGTGAAATTATGGAGGAACTAAAGAGTTTCTATTAGTTTCAGTGAAGTGAGTTTTTCTGGTTCGTCCCTGCTGGTAGTTCTGTAATACAGTAGCAACATCTGGCCGCATGCTGACAGACAATATTAAGTCTGATCTCATAACGAATAAATGCAAATCATTTTAGTCCCTTCTAAATTAAAAATTGAAATAACCTGCAGTTATGTATAGCAGCAGATTCCAAGTAAAATGTCCACTGAGTGACACCAAAAGCGAGTTTTATTTTCTCTCATTTAGACAAACATAACGCAAAATGATATCATCAAATTTTTCCAAATGCATTTGTTAGGACAGTAGAGATAGACAGAAAACAATAAGATAGGAACAGGACAAGGAAAGGACCACAGACTTTATTTTAACCAGCACAACTATGTTGTTAGCATTTATCTGTTAGCAGCTGTTTGGCTATAATAGAACTTCAATTTCTCAACTTGTTCAACCCTCATTTTAGCGGTCAATAACACCTACCTTAAAAGTGATCACAGCTTTCTTGCACTGATTAACCTCCTTCTTCAAGTCAGTGGTTTTCTGAATGAAATCCCTCTTCATTATTTTCAGTTCCTCCTGTGGATGAATTTACAATCAATAAGAATCCTGTTCTTAAGCAACTGTTGAATACTGCAGAAAAGTTCTTAATCTCAAACTGGCCTCTGACTAAAAAGGTTAGTAGAAACAGCTCAATGAAGTGCATGCAATTGAGAACAATCTTCATAAAGTATATATTAAATAAAATGACCTCATCTTACCTGTTTTTTTGCCATTTCAGCTGCAGCTGAGACCGTTTTATGTCCACTGTGCTGATTCCCCATACAAACTACACAAATACACTTCTGGTGCTTATAACAGTAAATCTCCAGTGCTTTATGATGGCGAGTGCAGATCTGATGCTGTAGATTTGGGGAAGCTTTTACCAGCTTGTGCTTTTTAAAAGCTTTAGACTCATAATGAGGACGAACGTGAGTTTGGCAGTAAGAAGCCAAACAAACCAAACAAGACTTGATGGCTTTTACTTTTCTTCCTTTGCAAACATCACATGTAATAGGCCTAGCTGGAGCATTCAGCTTCATTCCCTCTAAAATATCAGCCAGTACAGTGCTTCTGCTGAGAGCTGGTCTTTGGTTGAATGTTGTCCTGCATGTAGGACAGCTGTAAACGCCTCTATAAACCTCCTGGTCCCAGCATCTCTTAATACAGTCCATGCAGAAACTGTGCCCACAGGATGTAGTCACTGGATCCTTAAGCAGATTCAGACAGATCGGACATTTTAAATGATTTTGAGTATGAAAAAGAGATTCTGCCATTCTGGAGTTTTCTGTAGAATAATAGCGGTTTGGAATCTTTTGAAATCAGAACGGGAGTGGCTCCTGTACAAACATGACAAAATGAATCAATATTTCCTACTACAAGTTTCAGAAAAATTCACTATATATCTGCACCATCCTGAAAAGCACTATACATGCATTTAAAAAAGAACATTGAGATTTTGAAGCCCAAAAAAAGTGCATCTATTCATCATAAAAGTGTATCTGTCCATCATAAAAGTAGGCTACTCCACACAGCTCCAGGGGGTTAATAAAGGCCTTCTGAAGCAAAGCAATTGTGTTTGAAAAATATCCATATTTAGAACTTTATAAACTAAAATAACTTACTTCCGACAGACGGCTGTACTCATCAATTTACAGCGAAAGAGTAACACTTGACCTTGACGTATTGACGAATGCGGAAGCGCAGAGGACACAACCAAACAAAACATCGATCACAAATTAGAAGTCTAAAATGAGAATTTTTAAAGAGAAATGTTGAAGGATTTCAATAAAAGAGAAGAGGAACTGGAGTTTGTTGCCCAGTCCTATTTGTTTGAACCACAACTTGCGTCAAAGCTTGCTACATCCTACGCCATACAGGGGGGTTACTCTTTTGGCGTAAGTGGACTTGCGTAGACAGTCTGCCAGAAGTTATTTTATTTTTTCAAAATCAGGACCACCATTGACTAGTATTATAAAGCTTGCAAGAGCAATGATATTTTTAATATAACTCCGATTAGGTTTGTCTGAAGGAAGAATGTCATACACCTAGGATGCTTGAGGATGAGTAAATCATGGGATAATTTTCAGTTTTGGATGAACTGTCCCTTTAAGGGTGCTTTCACACTGGCTGTTTAATTCGAAACAGGGCGCGGTTCACATAAACCGGTAATGTTAAAGTTGTCATCATCATGCAGACCTGAGACCACCAGGAGGAGTTCGTCTGTGTGTTCGGTTGCACTGGAAGTTCTAGAACTGTGGATCGATTTGCGTGAATGTGAAAAAAAAACTCAAACATGTGCGCACTTGTTCAGGAAGTAAAGTAGCCTGGGCATCATTAATTCAACAAAACAATGTAGGGCATGGAAGTTTGATGATACAAGCGAAAGTGACTGTAGTGTAATCGTGCAGAGTGAGTGGAATCAGCTTTCTCCTCAAAAGGAGAAGTCTTTGCAAGTCTTCGAGGGACGCACGCGCAAGTAAACTCAAGTGTCCTTTACTTTGCAGCGCATAACAGCACCAAATTAATAATAATAATAATAAAACGAGTTCTGTTTTCTATCATGCGATGTGCACGTTTGTGATTAAGTAGTTTAAAATAAAATGCACGAGGGTTCGATGGAATCAAATGAGTGTGAAACCAGATCAACGCTGCAGTCACACTCGGACAAACCGCAGGTAAACGTGCCAGTTATATAACACAGCCATAAAATCTTGAACCTGCAGGCCTACACTAGAGTGAGGAAACATACCTTTAATTTAATTTTTCACTTAACGTTATACACTCAGTCTCAAACACCCTGTAATGCGTTGTTTTTAAATACAGTAGTTTAATTCATCCTAAAATACAGTGGAGTTAGACTCACAACTTGAATGAGATTCCACGGGTGTTGGTTTAACTTCGCGAATCACCGTCAGGTATCAGTCACTCCACTCAACCGCGTTAATGAGCAAGTAAATATAGACCATTTGGAAGCTGACGTCACAGCTACGTCACTGCAGTTGCGCGCGCAGAGAAAAAGGGGTAAGGGTAGCAGATTCGAATCCAAGATTTTTGGAGTCGACCCCGCCGGAGTTGTCGAATCGACACCATTTACTTTTCATCAAAAAGGGTCAGGAATAATTTAGGCTACTGTTTAATTAACATTTATTTAAAGCTGCAGTCCGTAACTTTTGGCGCTCTAGCGGTTAATAAACAGAACTGCATGCGTCTTGCGGAAGAACAATGTAGCCGAGTTACTTCTCTCTGTTTATGCCAATGTGAGTCAGTGGTACTAACCGAACCAGTCTAAAATAGTCAGAATATAAACTCTTATTATAGGTGTAGTGATTCAGGATAAGACAAAAACACGGTTTGGAAAATGGATTCATGATGTAGCCTACTCGCTCATTATATACATTTTGTACATTTAAACACAAAAAAAGTTACGGACTGCAGCTTTAAAGTAAAAGTTATTCTACAAATTGCATTAGCTTACAGCCTAAACACAGACTTTACACACTTTCACCATACATTTTTGCTGTTTTAGTCACTGCAACTTCCCGAACACACACAAGAAATGAAATAGATTCCGCAATAAATAAATAAACAGAAATAATTTCCGGATGGTAAATTGGAATGCTAAATTTGTATTACTTGGCCGGCCCGACCTGTATCCGCAGTAGCCTATCATAACATACAAACAGGCAGGCGGATCATCACAATACTGTTGAATGAGCTTAACTTGCATTGAACCTGGAATATTCTTTTAATCAATAAATAGGGAAAAAAATCCTGAAATATGTAAAATTTTTACATGATAAACATCTATCAGATTCTGCAAAGGGGGTTGAAACTTATGCACCCAACTGCATATATTCTGTCTATGTACCTTAGATCGAAGAACCCAGGCTTCTGTGTATGTTAGACTACGTGGCATCTCATCTTGTCCACTAGATGGCAGCACAGTCCGGGTTTTGCAGTGATTCTTTCCTTTCCTGTACACCTCTTAAACATTACACAGGCCACATGCACCACACATTACCTCTTTTATAAATACAAATCACCAGTAAATGACACATTTAGTGCCTGTCTCAAGTTCCCACAATTCTGGGTTGCTAGATTTCGATACTAAATCACACTCATAAAGTAGAGTTCACGTGGGAGATCAGAGCATGCCTGTAAAGTAACATCCATTTCTTGTCTAAAAAGTACAAATCAACATGCTCAATTATTGATGAAATAAGCACAGATTTCTGTGAGTTAGACCTGACAACATTGCAAATTTAGGAATAGCTTTATGAATGCGCTGGTTGACTGATTGTATGGAATCCAGATCAGCTTCATCCATATCAAAACAGGAGGGACGTGGCGTCGTGTTCAGGCTATCAGCGTGCAGATCTATCACGACACCTCCTGTTGTGTGCCTTATCTGTGGATCAATGTGAGGCTCAATGGGTAACCCGTAACTGCATGAACGCACACTGACTCAGAACACTGAGCACCATCATGAATAAACTTATTTTGATGCTGCTATTTTCCTTCAGATATGCTCAATTCTTCATTCAATGTCTGGAATAACATGCTATGAACACAAATGTCTCAAAGACAATAGTGCAAGATCCTTGTGATTTTATTTTTAACACATGTTTGGAAAAACCCACCATTTATTTAAAAAAAAAAAAAAACTTTTTTAACATTATAAATGTCTTTACTGTCACTTTAGATCAGTTTAATGGTTCCTTGCTGAATAAAAGTATTAATTTCTTTAAAGTCTTACTGATCCCAAACATTTTTATGGTAGTGTATGTCTTAATATTATGGATTCAATCTTAAACTCAAAATTATAAAGATGAAATCATAGTTTGTTTTACATTAGGTTTTGGTTATGACATTTTGGTTACTTCTAACATGAAAAACTAAAGCAAATTATTAAAAAATATTCCATGTGTTACACCTCACTTTTTCACTTGAAATTTCTCAAAAACATTTCTTCCTGGGAATATATTTTTTAATTGTATTTGTGTCCTCAGTATCATTTTCCATTCTTTTAAATTCCTTTAACTAACAAAAGCCAGTGTCCACAGTGACATTATACAGGAAGTAACATTATTTTTTTATGGGAATTAACTAAGAGGTCAAGGTTTGGCTCTTTATTAACTTTATTAACCAACTTTACCTCTTTAGAATATGTTAGGCATGTTCTTTTCATTCACAATGAATCAAGTTAAAGTGCCTGATCAAATCAGATTTTTGAAAGTCTGGTAAATGTTTTTATAGCAATACTTCTTTAATTACAACTCAAACATAAAGTTCAAAAGGTACTTCATAACAGAAATGACCCATTTATAAATATACAGCACAGTGAATATAAAGGTATCCTGTCTTCATTTTCTAGACAGGCCTGAAACATGCAAACTCAGGGGAAAGACACAAACACAGACTACAGTAATTTCTCCCACAATGTTTCCACAGGCATATCATCTTAACACACCTAACTCGGTAACCCATTTTAAAAAAACAGTATGCACAGCTGGTTTAAGTAACTTAAACCCTTAATGTAGAAAAAACTATTAAAAAAAATGTGATTCATAGTGATTCAATGTTGTTTCAGATGCAGAGGGAGCTCCAGGAGCAGCGAATGGGACCAACAATTACTAAACACTCATAAAAACGACCTTGATGTAAATGAGGTATGAGGAGGCCCTTCTAAAACAGAACATCTACTTGCTATTTTATTCGACAATATAAATTCCCTGCCGACAATATAAGTGTCAGGGTGGGCTGTGCGTGTTTCACTATGAGAGACAAAGTTCTGAAAACGTCCTCTCAAATACCTCTTACAACTAAGTTGTCAATATGATCCTCATTAGTTAAAAAAAAAGGGTTCATAAATGGGCCAAATAATTTCTTAAATAAAAAAAAATGTGCCTATAAGGTCTATACACTAGACTAGAGAATATACATTATAGCATTCTGGGTAGTTGCTTCCCAGCTAACAAAAATACATCTCCATTGAGAGTTATTGAGTTACAAAATGTTATTTCTGAATGCAGTCTTGAATGAACATTCAAAACGTCCAATTTTTTAAAATGTTTAAAAAAACATTTTTGGCTATTGTCAGTGTTACGGAACATTCCATTTTTTTATCATTTTGAAAACATGACGCGAATGAAACAAATAGTAATGTTTAAAAAAAAACTTTAGGCAAACACACAACGAAATTATGTATAAATAATGTTTTTGTGCTAACTTTTTGAGAACATTACTTAAGACCAGAAAACTTTGAAACAAATGTTTTATTACCGTTACTGGAAAGAACGCCTGTTCAGAGAACATTGCCACAACAGTTAAAGTTCTGAGAAAGTTCCCTGTTAAGGGTTACCGGTTTCTGTAATATTTT
The DNA here is from genome assembly GCA_026230005.1 of Gila orcuttii. NCBI lineage: Eukaryota > Metazoa > Chordata > Actinopteri > Cypriniformes > Leuciscidae > Gila > Gila orcuttii. The sequence goes on along the minus strand of JAPDVR010000019.1, from coordinate 4,745,063 downwards.
GGTCTTTTAAAATGGTTCGGCTCTTTCAGTTCCTTCAGTGTCATTTTTTTCACCTGTTTTATCGCCCACCAGTTGAAAAATCACAAGTTCGATTGCTTAGTAAAGGAACAGCACACATCTTTTCAAAAATTCACATATGATTTGATCAACACAGAAGTTTAATACTTAATACAAAGCTCTGTAATGAAACTCTAGACGGCGCAGGCTGATAGATCTTTAACTCAATCTGCTTGCAATCACATCATCTCTATAGGGCACAGCTGATTGGTTCCTGCTGTTTCAGTAGCCAATGAGCTCGCTGCTCAACCTTCAAATAGCAGACGCAGTGCGCTTTCAGAAACACTCCACCTTCCCTAGCTCCACCTGTATAAATCTGCCACGTGTAATTCATGTATACGCTATATTGTACAGCAGCGGCACCATGCCAAACACGCCGAGAGTTGACATGTTAGAAATAACATCAGAGGTTTGTTCAGATCGCCAACCCTAAGCCTTATGAGCCTTAGCAAATACCACTGATTTGCTTCAATTAAGAACACTAGAAGTCAGTAAAAGGTACAAATGAATGTGTTTATCACTTTTTCTGTCCACGGTTTGTCATCAAAGGCAAATTACTTTCATGCCTAGACTAATAAAATCCCCCTCAGCTGTCATGCTCCTTATTCACACTGCACATATTTCATGTAGAGACTGTGGTCTTCAAGCAGGTCAAGTTTCAGACCTTTTGAAGTTTTTCATTTAGGGAATAAATCACAAGTTCAGGCAGATTAATTTAGTGTATTTTGGAGAACTCAGAGCAGTCAAATATCTCAGTGTTTTTACGGCTTCCGTTCTTGTGTCTGTGTGTGGTGGGGAATTTTTCTTGGACGTTTTCTGACAGCCCTAGTGACAATAGTGCAGAAAAAAAAATAAAAAGAACACTAACGGGCTCAGATTTTTAAAAATATTTAAATAATATTATAATATCAAATCGTATGTCAATGATCAGTTTGAATAATGGCAGTTCATCATTTCAGCCTGTGAAAATCTAAACCAGTTGGTGGCTGTGTTTTTGCTGGTATGGTTTCTTTCTGGTCTCTGCGCATGAGAATTTATTGCTCCACATGAAAAACCTGCCTTGCCTGAACTGAATGTTAAAATATTTTAATAATAGAAAATGATCAGCATAATATTTTTAAGGCAAATTAATCAAAGAATGCATATGATGATTGGTAACCAGACAGACAGACAGACAGACAGATAGAATAAAGTTGCTCTGCAGTGCCACACAGTGGTCTGATAGGTTCATTACTCCTTTAAAGAGCACCTCCATCTCAGCATCAGAGAAAACTGATAATCAAATGTATACTGTACTTGCCTTTTAGAAAATCTCAAATTACCTCAGCATTCCCCTTTACTTAAGGGTAATATATTATAGATTTAACAGGGCCATGGATGAAGATAAAAGACTTTTCAGTGGTCATAATTACACTGCAGGTTGTTTTAAGAGAAAATTAAAGAAACCAAATCACTATTTTTAAAAGCATGTGTTACTATGAGCATTCAGTTGAAGCTGTGCCAATGTTGTGGCCTGTTTCTGACATCCTCCCTATGACTGATCCGCTTTGACTTCACCCACACCAGACTAAAAGCTTCTTTATCACCATGCAGAACAGAGACGCTGGCCAGATGATAACCCTCATACATCATTTTCACACACACACACACACACACACACACACACACACACACACACACACACACACACACACACACACACACACACACACACACACACACACACACAAATACTTTTATTTGGATCTGAAAGACATTACAAAGAAAACAGGATCCAAATACTCTGGGAAGGGTCTTTGACAAAGTGACAGATCTACGATTCATGGCTCACATACTTGTACAGGTCCTGACCTTTATAATACTCAACACACTAAGGATAAACAAAGGATCTCCGTCTCCATATATGCATGCTCCCTATAGTGGCTGAAACAGAGCAGAATTTTGCAAGCCTTTTTGCCTCCTTTTTTTGCAGCCCCCCTAACTGCATCCCCCGGACCACACTCTTATGGACATGGCCTAAACTTCCAAACACCAAAATTATTAATTTACCGTTGTAACCAAGTTGATAAATGAGATCTACAAGTGGTTGATATTTCAATAGTTTGGAGTAGTAACACGTATCCATATACAGGTCAAAACAGCAGGCCACCTCAAACATACACACAGATTTCATAACCTCATTTACAATTACAATGTCAGGAGTATTTGGAATGTTTTTTAAAATACTCACTGTCAGATATATTATGATGAAACCAGTTAAACTGTACAGTGCTATGCTTGTAAATCTTACTATCATGTCCACAGATTCCCTTTTGCAAGTCTTTTGCAACCAGATCAACCAAACGGTCATGTCTGGCCACATAAAGTCCTTTATAATTGTAGCATCCATTTAATATGTGAGCAACCGTTTCATTTTCCTGCTGAGTTGGATGTAATATACAGTAGGGTTCATGCTTTGATGGATACCATATTGCCAAATTGTACTTCGTTGGGAGACACTGTAATCTTGCTTTAATCATGAATATTTTAATGTCATCTGAGATTGCGGGGTTTGCCAATACAGAATGAGACACTGAATGGTCAGAAAATTGAAGTAGTGCAAGTTTTCCTTGTAGTCTGAGACCCGTCCAGCGCTGTCCGTTCTGGGTCTGTCTAAGATGGAGAATTGAAGCTCTTGCATGTTTAATCTGTAACTGGTGAGGTGTACTGTCATTATTGAGGATTGCCAAGGTGGAAACCAGCGGATCGGTGATTATATTATCGTCGAGAGCAACTACTTCACCGTCGGGACCCAGCCAGGACAGCTGTATCCCTGTACGGCAGCAGAGATCGTTTAAATCCAGCCAATCGGAGCGCACTCCAAATCCGGCTGCTCTGATGTCTAACTTTCCGTTCTGCTTTAATTTAAAACCAAGAAACTGGGACTCATTAGTGGAGGCAGCAGGTATTTTGCGACGTTGTAGATGTAAAAACAGCGATTCGCGTGCTAATTCTCTAACAGTTGTATCATCATTGTTGAGCATATTTAGAAGATGTCCTGTTCTAGAAGCGGTGTAAAGCCATTCGATGTTTGGGGTGCCGAGACCTCCGTCTCTACGCGGCTGGAAGATAATGTCCCGATTAGTACGGCTATTAAGACAGAACCATTTCCTCACCAGCTTTACCGTTTCGTCGTTCATCGCTGACAATGTGCATTGTGGAATATGTACGTTTGGGAAAAGGTGTTGGATTTTAGCCGCTGCGATCAGCCTAATGGCTTCAATCTTCATCATTATGGGGAGTGGGGCAGCATCAATCAATCCAAGTCTTCGGATGTACTCGTAACACAGCTCTGAGATCTGTTCCTCCCAATCGCCACTGATGTTAAATTTATGGCCCAGATACGGATATGTTTCATGGCGTTCATATAGTCGGATGGGTTTCTGCATTAATGAGAAGGCAGGGGGTTTGTCAGACTTTGCTTGATACCATCTGTTTCCTCCACTGCGTCTTTCATAGAATGCAGCACATTTTGTATGTTTGATGTCTAAACCTGACCACCTTATGAACTCATCTGTGCGGAGGAGCATGTTGGAAATTACACTTTCATCTCTTGAAGAGATTTCCACATCGTCCACATAGCCTTGCACTGGGTTTGGAGATCGCACACCTGCAGGTGCGCACTGACACAGCCACTTCATCCAGGAGTTAATTGCCAGAATGAAATTGATGGCGCTCCATGGGCACCCAGTTTTGATGCCGATTTTAAGTGGTATGGGAACAGTTAGGGCGCTTCCACATATTACTTGGATGTAAGAGCTATTATAAACATCTTTAATTACGTCTGCATATAGCTGTGGTAGTCCTATTTCGTCCAGTGCGTAAAACATGATATCATGGGGTAATGTACCAAATGCATCACGAAAATCCAAAAATACGGTGAAGAACTTGGTAGACGAGTGTTTGAAGTCATCTATTCCCGTTTTAAGACAGAAGACATGTTCATTCATCCCCTGCCTATTGATATAAGCTTTTTGCTTTGGTGAGAGTATTCCTGTCTCCACTAGCCAAGGAAGTATTCGTGACAACATACATTTCATAAACACTTTATAGACTGTAGGTAGTAGGGAGATATCTCTCCAGGTGGACGGATCGTCGGGAATATTACCTTTTTTGGGGATACGGTGGATCAGGGCCTGTTTCCATGATTCTGGAACTTTACCATTTTTCAGGCAGATGTTAAATATAATGTTCAGAATTGGACACACTATTTGTTTGTTATTTTTCAGCGTTTCATAAGTCCATCATAAGTCCAACGCCATCAAGTCCACTTGCTTTATTATTGGGGAGATCATTAACCACTTTCTCCACTTCAGTGGCAGTGAACATTGAATTGTTAAGTTGGCTAAATTGCACAGGGAATAATGACCCAGCCCATGGCGGTGCGTTTAACACACCTTCAAGCCTCACAGGCGCGCATTTTGAAGTGTAATAGTTCTGCACAGATGGCACATTATCCGCACTGACTGGTACACTCGGGTATGTACTGTTGTTGAGAATAATTTGAATTGCTCTAGATTTTCTATTCTGCCATAGATATGTAAGTTTATCTTTGCCCACCTGTTGTGTTGATGGATTCCACTCCGTTGCGCTCCCAGTGCTGGCTGAACGATGTCCCGCAAAAAGCGCAACTCCGCCTCGATCCAGCCGGCAAGGGCGTCCACGGTCTGGGCCATGTAAAAGTTCCATTCTTAAAGTAAACTCCATTTAAAATGCGGATGAATCTGATCCATTTTGTCGACGTGTCTCCGGAAAAGAGGAAGTTATGCTTATCCTCAAGGTGTTTCGTATCCAGGGTCTTTCTAAATGCTCTTTCCTGATTTTGGAATGAAATCCACTCATCCTGGCCCAGTATTCTTACAGTGGTTGATAAGTCTATGTAGTTTCGACCCGTTGGGTGATTGAGCACAGGGTCGCGGGTAATCCAGCTTTGTTTGTAAATCCTGCCGGTCCGGAGCGCGTCTTTAAACGCGCCCTTTATTGTTGTTATAAGGCACATTGTCAAAAGTAGTAGCCAAAAGTCAGCCATGTCAAAATACACTTCCCTGCATTAACGTTGGCAGTTACAACGGGTGTTGCTGTCAGAGAATCATGCGGGTGTGGACTCCAGTGCGACCATGATGACTGACACCTGTGAGTCACACACACACACACACACACACACACACACACACACACACACACACACACACACACACACACACACACACACACACACACACACACACACACACACACACCCTGACCCGGACTCATCTCTGCTGCTCTGACAATATGTTTAGGAATGTGGGAATTAGTTAGTTAATAATTCAAATCATAGTCAATAGTTAATGTTAGGCTCTTTTGTGACTGGTGATTAAAGAAAATCATTTTGGCTTGTCTTTGTGTTAAATTATTTTCATGATTTACTAATCTTGTCTGTGTAAGTACTTTACTATATTAATGTCATGATGATATACACTGCCCGGCCAAAAAAAGAAAAGTCACTGTTTGGATTTAAATAGGCAAATGCTGAAGAGTCAGTGATAGGATCATTATTGCAGTGATTATTATGTTTCTATCATGTTATATGTTTGGCATCAGTTCTTCTAACCCTCATTGATGGAGTGTGTAGCTTTTCATTCCTTAAACAACCATGTAGGAAGACACATCATGACCATGTTATAACATCACAACATTATTTCTACCAAGAGGTGCATACATGTTTGGTCAAGATCTTGTATTGTCAATGCAAGAGTCCAGCACTCTGTAAAGTCTCCTCCAGCACATCCCAAACACTTTCAATGAATTTAAGGTCTGGACTCAGAGGTGAAAAGCTACACACTCCATCAGTAAGTGTTAGAAGAACTGATGCCAAACATATAACATGATAGAAACATAATAATCACTTCAATAACGATCCAATCACTGACTCTTAAGCATTTGCCTATTTAAATCCAAACTTTTTTTTGGCCGGGCAGTGTATATATGTATAATAAAAATATAATATAAAAATGAAAATATATATTAAATTAATTAGCCTATTAAAAAAATATATATTTTTAAAGAATATGTACATTTGAAATAAAAATGTTTTTAATTAAATTATTACTTTTTTATTTAATTAATTTAATTACAAACACAATGCACGTGACTTGTACAGACATGACCCTTGATTAACATTAAATAAAATACAGTGTTAATAGTGGCAAAATAAGGAAAGAATATGTTTTAATAACAAATTAATATTTGTTTTTTTTATTTTTAATATACTTTTATCGTATAATATATTTAATAAAAAATATATCAAAATAAAATCTTCCTATAAAAGCACATGGAAGTGACCTTCCCTTATTTATGGAGCATCAAGAGACTGCAAGAACATGGCAATTTTGTAACATTCTTCACCTAGTTATTGTGGAGGTCCTGCCAGCCTTTCCCAGAATCTCATTTATTTATTTGAGTTATTGAGCTCCCCCTATGAGCCTGTTAAAATGACTTGGAAATCTCCTTCCCAGAGAGCAACACTAACCATTAACTCCCTTAATGAGAAAAGAAAAATAGTAAACCTCTTTGGAAATCTAAGAATACCTGTGATTTCTGGTAAATACGCTGCCTTTAAAAAGTATATAAGTCCCAGCCCTGAAATACAAATACAACTTTGAAATGTATTGTCTACGATAGCTTTTATTTTTAAGCTTTATTTCTATATTTTGAATGAATTATTGCAACGTCAATTAGACACAACTTTAAATATATAACACACACACACACACACACACACACACACACACACACAAACATTTTATAACGCTATTTTACCGTAATAATCTTCCTGCTGATTTTCGTTTTGGAAGACTATAAACAAATTAAATAGTGATTACGCTTAAATTTAAACTAAATATAAACAAGAATAAACTTCATGCTGATTTTCACAAAGTAAAACTAATACCATAAATTAGAATTAAGAACTGAGCTTAAATATCCCACTTTATCTCTTCACCCCAGTATTCAGTTGCTTTATTTGTGCTAAAATTCTCACAGACACACAGTTTAAAAGACAAGTGCACTAATGGGGACGAAATTACCTCATAATTGGTCTCTCCTGTGAATCATTAAAGTAATTACAACATTTTCAGAAGGTTGTCATTAAGGTTGTGAATCTGATGGGCAGCAGAAGAAAATGAAGAATAAATAGCAAAATACAAAAAATACAAAAATATGAATCTCTGGAATTTTGGGAAAAGGTACAAAACAATATCTAAATGCTTGGACGGGACCATCAGATCAGTTTCATCAAACCACACAGACAACAGCTGATGTTCACAGCAGAATACTATCCATCATTTCCTGCTTCATACATTGATCTCTACTATCATGTCCTATAAGGGCAAAAAGCCCATAAAATACATTTAAAATATTCAGAGATCAACATTTTAATGTAAGATTTGTCAAATGCAGCATTTTGCATTGGCATTGGCTAAGGGTCTGATTTCCTGCAGCACGTGTGGCAGGAGAGTGTCTCGATTCCTCTTGTTTATAGATGAATGGAGGAGGAGAGAAGGACAGGAGGAGGTACTGAAGGTAATGCAAGCCAGGCGGTGACATGACAGATAGCAAATTTCAGTGCTGGGAAACGGGGAATAGCCTAATAAGAAGCAGCTCCAGATTCCCTCTCACAGCTGCGCTGACTTACACAGCCATACGCATGGCAAATACTTCAGGACACCTTTGCACACAAAATGGAAAATCCACTTTATTTTGAAAGTTGACCATCCGGGGGGAAACCAGGAGCCTTGAGCTCACTGCTGACTCAAGAATGAAAATAAGGGGGAACAAAGTCTAAGTCATCTGAGAATGTCTGACAAGTTAAAGCATAAATTATGTTGATGAGCTGATGGCTTGTGTGTGATCATTTAACCCTTCTCTGTTGCTCTTCAATTACAGGGTAAATGTCACAAAGCTGGTATGTAAATTGTGAAATTGCCTGTTTTCTGTTTGTGTGATGACAGAATGTTACTAAGGGGACCTTACTGACCTGACTAAACATCTTTAGTCTTAGTCTCCGGAAATATATCATGCTTGAGAGTCTAAACATTTACCTGGGACTGTGTGGTATAATGGTGCTCGGTACTTTGAAACTTCTTTGAAAACTGCAGTTTTTATTGTTTACTTAAGGAAGAGTTTCCCAACTGAAAGCTCAAGCTGAGGACAATAGACGCCGCATGAAATAGTGGTTAGATTCAGATGTTTGCTGCTGCCAGAACTACACCAATATGCAGAAAAAAGTTTCTCCAATGACGGCCATTTTTTTTTTTCTAATTTGCAAGCTACATATAAATTGCATGCATTTCGAGCCATTATAATAGATGTTTTGTAAGCTTAAAAAATCTCAAAAGCATAAAATGGACTTAATGAATAGCTTTCTCCAGGTGTTACACCTCCTTGGCAAAATAAGTTTATATGTAAATGTAATATATATATATATATATATATATATATATATATATATATATATATATATATATATATATATATATATATATATATATATATATATATATATATATATTAATACAAATATTTATACATTTGATAATAATTTATTTTTCATTAATTACAAACACAAACATAATGCAAACTCTTTTGCTTTGTATCTAAGACCTAAAATACACTGTTATAGTGTTTAAATAATTTTTTAGTCATTTTAAATGAAAAATTCTAATGTATTTTATAGGCTCATATAATTTTATTTAAAAATATTTTATACATTTTATGATGTTTTTTTAGTCATTAATTACAAACCCAAACATAATGCAATATGGACTCCAGTGATGAAGTCACAAACCTTGTAAACAAAATTTGACATAAACTGCACAGCAAACAACATAATCAGGATCGTCATAAACACACTGGAGTCGCTTTTAACAATTAACTGGCAGAGATGAATAGCTAACTGGCTAAAAGGAGAGGATGTGCAAAACTGTTTACCATGAACTGTCACGAACCCACTCTCATTAACATTATACGAGCCACATTACTTTACAGAGTATCGCTCTGAATTTTTTTTTTACAGTGGGTCACGGGCTGATAGCATTAAATGTGAGATTAAAAGAGACATTTGTCACATGTGTTCGTGAGGTCATATATATGTCTTGGCTTGTGCTCTCCACTCTTGAATCAACAGAGATGGATGCCTATAAAACGCTTGCTCGTCCTCATAGGCCAGCTGGTCTTGTGTATATTTGCAGATGTACAGTACATCATGTGCCCTTGGCCTGTCCCCTTTATAATGTGGACAATGATGGAATAAAATGTCATGCTGGATCTCTACCCACTCGTTTCAGCATGAACATTTATTTCAGTTCCTGAATGTGACCCATATATCACACATACAGTAAATAATCTGTGACAATAATAGTGTAATAGTTTCCAGCACTGCAGGAAGACACAGAACACATGGCTGCTGAATGTGTACATTTATAAGACTGATGGTAACACTAGTATTTGACAAAGAGCTACAGGATCGTATGACGGTATCAGTCACCATCGGTCATCACGACTGACCTCACCGGGTTTGTTTTGCTGCCTTCAAGTCCTCCAGGGAGGATTCTGCTTATGAATTTGCAAATCGTATAATTATGATGTGATGAGTGTTTCTGTTGGAGTAAAATGAGTGCATTAGCAAAGACAAAGAAAGATAGCTTTGCATTAGGTGTGTAATTCATGCTTTATCAATCTGAGTTTGGTCATGCAAGTCTGTTTTTTCATAAACTGGCTAAATGAGCAGTAGCCTATATATATCAATACTCTTCATCGACAAAATTCATATAAACTAATTTGTACAATATAACATGATTTGTTAACTGGTATGCCTCAACTCTGAAAGAAATGTAAAGACTTTGTGGTGTTTACATACATTCACGAATACGACAAAGGCAGCAAAAAAACATTTCTTCGGCAGAGAAATGGACAGTGTAGGAATGCTGCTTTAATATATATAAAAAAACGATTAAGATGGATTTAGAATAGTAGAAAAATAGATATTGTTTTGCAAGCAATTTAGTCAATAACGGCTAAAATAACTGTGTCTCTTACACACATTAATCATATGACCACAGAAGACTTGTCTGTCCGTCATATGGACTACTTTTATGATGCTTTTATTGTCTATTTTGGATCTCTTATTCTCACCAAGGCTGCATTTATTTGTTTGAAATAAAGTAAAAAAAAATTAATAATTATATATATATATATATATATATATATATATATATATATATATATATATATATATACACATATATATGTGTGTGTGTGTGTGTGTGTGTGTGTGTGTGTGTGTGTGTGTGTGTGTGTGTGTGTGTGTGTGTGTGTGTGTGTGTGTGTGTGTGTGTGTGTGTTTTCTATTTCCTGTGATCAAGCTGAATTTTCAGCATCATTACTCCAGTCTTCAGTGTCACATGATCCTTCAGAAATCATTTTAATATGTTGATTTGCTGCTGATTTCTGATTATCAATGTTATAAACCATGATAGCTATACTTTTTTGAGGATACTTTGATAAATATAAAAGCTCAAAAGAACAACTTATTTGAAATAGAAATATTTGTAACTTTATAAATAATCTCACTGACACTTTTCATCAATTTCATGCATCCTTGCTGAATAAAAGTATTAATTTCTTACAAAAATATCAATGAATCTAACAGACTTTTGAATGGGATGATTCTTCAAGATCCTTTTTCCCCTCAACAGAAACAAACTATTCCTTATAATGCAACTGTATATAAACCTAACATTAAAGGGTTTTATCCTTGACAATACATACAGTGTGGGCGAAACAAAACAGCATATTCCGGTCTTTAACTATGCGTCAAGCCTCCCATTGACTTCTGGGATACATTAGCTGTCAATCATACTAGTCAAAGAGAGGGCAGAGAAACAGACTAAAGCGAAGTTATAGAAAAGTTCCTCAGCTACAAAGAGCTCTATTTGCTGGGAAATGATCATTGTGCCTAGACCTGTCTGAGTATGCTTTCTCTTCCCCACTGTTCGGAAAATCACTTCTCCATCCCTTCCACCTCCCTATTATCCGGTTCTCCGCCCTTCATCTCGCTCTCTGTTTGTTTTGCTCTGTTCGTGGGTCATCTTCAGGTCTGGAAGGAGCATCTGTCCTTATTTCTCATTCCTCCACAGCCCCACTGTTATTTCTGAGGGTGTTCTGAGCACAGAATAAATTAGTCAGGTTGATTTTAAACATTAAAAATAGGAACCATGTTGGCTCTTTTGAACTTAAGAATTTAAAGTGGTTGACAGTTGAAAATAGGGTGAGACAGTTGAAACTGAGATTAACAAAAAAGATTTTGCATAGGAATGAGCCAAGGTATTTTAAAGATTATTTTAAGCTTATTAGGAACTCTCATAGCTACTCAACTAGAAGCAGTGCCACAGACATAGTACCTTGTAGATTTAAGAGTTGTTCTGGGCAAAACACCTTTTTGTACATGGCAGCAATTGAATGGAACAAACTCCCAGTTGAGATTAAGTTAAGCCAGTCAAATAGCTGTTTTAATCAAGCATGTGGTGAATGGTTGCTAAATGCTAATTAGATTTAGTTTTATGTAGTCTTAAGGAATATCTATTACTGATGTGTATGTATTTGTGTGGTTGAGTGTACAAGGTGCTCTATAGTCATCTGTGGTTTGCTTGCCATCTTTATCGGACTACAACGAGCACCACAATGGAAATAAGTTTTGTAACTTTCTTGTGTTATCCTTGACAGTTCTGATAAATGTGTAGTGTCATTGTAATGGCATCTTGTTATGCATTTATTTTTATTTCTACTGTCTAATAAATCAATCAATCAAAGTTGGAAGCTGGGGTCTCCTCCATGTTGGATGAAGCAGCATGTCACACATGTGTTGACTTGCAACCCTCCGTTGCCTGGGTCATGAATCTGTGTTGAGAATTTTTAAGCTTAGCATCTTAGCCTCATTAGCTCAATGGTTGGAGAGTGAAACACACTCAAACGTCTCTTACACTCATTTCAGGGCAAACTAAGAATCACATGTTGTTGCATGTGTTATTACCAAACATTTTTGTCAGCTGAACCCAACAATTGTTATAGAAGTAGTAAAAATTTGTAAAAATTGTATTTCATATTGTGAAATGGCATGCAAGTAAACAGTTAAAAGATTTCTATATATCTTTATTTTTATTTTATATATCTTTTTATTGATCTTTTTGTCGTTTTATTTTATTTGTATTTTTTACATTTAATTTTTAACTTATTTTTTAAGTTAAAATAAATTAATATATATATATATTTTTTTTTATTTAAAATAATTTATTGTTTTATTATGAATTATTTATTTTATTTTAATCTTACATTTCAAATTAACAATTTAATTTGCAGCTTTTAATCAGATCACGAATGTTCATGAGCCCCAGTTTGGGAAAGCCAGCTTTAAAATCATGATCATTTGCAGATCATGTAATCTGTAATCTGAAATCTTTAGTCAGTTTCAGAATAAAAAATGATATTCAATGAGACTTGATTTGATCCATTTGGGAAATCTTTTCATTTTGATAAAATAAAATAAAAATTCTTCCCAGAACAACTTGCACTGATAAATCAAACACAATTTTTATATTTTTATTTATATTTGAAGGCTTATGCGGCTACAGGAAGTGGTTTTCATTTCATTGTATTTATCAATTTATGTATAATAAAAAGAAAATGCTCATTTTAAACAGTAACACTGGTGCTAAATTCAATGTAAATTTAAAAAGTAACACATTTGCCTCAAAACTGTATGCTGACTAGAAAACAGAAAGTGTTTAATAGAAATAGAATAGAAAATAGAATAGAAAAATAGAATAGGAAAAAGAAATAGAAATACTCCAAATCTGATATGCTTGCCTGTTTAAAGATGATCTCTTATTGCCAGAACTCAAACATCAACTCTTCACTGAGGCCCTGTTTACACCTGGTATTAAGATGCGTTTTGGTCGATCGGATCACAAGTGGACGACGCTAAATACAGGAGTAAACAGGGTCTAAAACGTTTTGAGCTTATCTACTTTCCCCCACTTACAGAGGTATTCGAAAACGCATTAGACTGGATTGCTTTCGTAGTGTAAACGAACGTGTTCAAAGTGACCTACTCGCCTACTCTCCGCCTACTGACCTAATGAGTAAACATTATGGGAAGCGTGCTAGCTAGACAGGATTTAAACCAGTCAGCAACATAGTGTTGGCTCAGATCCGGCCCACATCTGGGCCGTGTGGAATCCACATTTACCAGATGTGGGCCGGATCTGGGCCGACTCTATGTTGCTCTCTACGAAAACTTTGTCGGCTGAAGACCCAAGTTTGGTTTGAAGACGAAAAACGTACCAAGCACAATGTTCTCTCACCATTCCTGATGTCTAACACACACTCACAGCGTTCGGCTGGTCTTGTGGCTGTCTAAAGCAGAAACTAAAGCTGATGCTCTCCGTGTGTTTTTCTGTCATCATTCATATGTAAATTACACAAGCTTATTTTGTCCATTAGATCGAAAGATCTGAAAAAACATATGCATGAACATATACTTGAAGAAATCAGGACAGAAGTGGTTGAAAGTGGACAAAAGAGACGTATTAAAACACCAGGTGTAAACGAGAACGTGTCTCCCTCGTCTACTTGTGATCCGATCGACCAAAAGCATCTTGATACCAGGTGTAAAGAGGTCCAAAGTTACTTTTTAATGGTCTCCCTTTCATTTTTCACTCTACAGTTTTTATCTTGATCAGGAAGCGCCTGTTTGACAGTCAGACTGACAGGCTCATTAAGAGCTCATTACTGATGCATGCTTCCACAAGAGGAGGCTTCTGACCCGACACACACCCTGCAGGAGAAAACAGATGATGACGCTGGCCTGACGTCGACTCAGGTTGAACTGGATTCAAGCAACGAGAGTCCAAACATCCAATTCATGTTAGCAAATCCATTCTGCATTTACACTGTCAAACACCTCTGTGTTTTCCCCTGGACATCAGTAAAGAAACACTTACGAGAAAAAAAACAGAAAAAATATTCATCAGACAGAACTGTTTCAAGAACTGTACCCAGTTCAAGAACTCTCACTCTCTCTTTGTGTGAGGAGAATCTGAACATGTTTAGACATTCATTAAAACTCTCCTTGGGCAAAAAGGCAACAAAGCATATAAAAGGATTATGTGTCCGTGGTAATTATGAGATTAAATGTGTTTTTGTTTGCACATTGTTATTTGTTTCTAAGCGCTGCCGGCAAAGTTGAGTTCTTGAGAGTGGATCTTGGAAAGAAGACTAATAAAATATGACTAATAAAGACTTCATCACCAATGGCTTTCATAACAAATCCGGGATAAAAAGCCTGATTTAACATCAGCGCCTTAACCAAAAACCTCTTCACGGCCAAATTATAACAAAGTGTTAATATCTCAAATTAGTGTTGCGATGTAGGTGGCGTACAAAATATGTAATTTGTGAATCTAAGGCAGCACTAGAGAAATTACTTAAAGTAAGCATGAAATCAAAACAAATCTTTTTACAATCTTAATTCATTGGTCCTAATTAATCATTTCATCAGTTATTCAAAATAGCAAACAATGATAGGCTACATTTAAAAAGCAACACCATAGTGATAACCATTTTTCTTTTAACAAAATGGATAAAATAAATGCTGTTCTTTTGAACTTTCTATTCATGAAAGAAGTTTTAAAAAAACGGTTTTCAACATTGATCATAATCAGAAATGTTTCTTGAGCAGCAATAATCATATTACAATGATTTCTGAAGGATCATGTGACACTGAATACTGGAATAATGATGCTGAAAATTCAGCTTTGATCACAGGAATAAAATACATCTTAAAATATATTCAAATAGAAAACGGTTATTTTAAACTTAACGATATTAAAGTTTTTACTGTATTTTTCATCAAATAAATCCAGCCTCTGTGAACACCTTTCACTACAGTAAAGAAACAGCACATACCAAAAGAAAAAAGAAGAAGAAGAAAAAAGAGAGCTAGCAACGTTTCCTTCAGCAGGTTGAAATACCTGGAGCTAATGATGATGAATGAACATGTGGCACATGTCTTGAGTTCAGTCCCACAGCATTAGAGAAATCTGTCCAACAGCTTCTCCTAACCATGATAAATATGGTGAGTGCGTGTATGAATATTGTATTTAGTACAGTGGTCTATTTGAACAACATTTCCTCTCTCTTTTGCTGATTCTTGTCTTTCACACAGCCTTTCAGCTTCGGCCAAATGCTTTCTAATGGTAGCCATCTCATAACGTGTTTAACATCAAGCGTGAAAATGAAATAGGGAGGAAAGAAACACAGCTTTCTTATAATACAATCAATCTCTTGTTGAAGCTCAGAGTTTCTGTATGGGTTGCAGATACTTCACTACATATATGAGCAAAAAAAACAAAAAAACCTATGCAATATGATTGTATTCCGAAATGTGTTAGAGTGCAATTATGCATTGCATTCTGAGCGTAATAGTTCGTCTGTCATATTTCTGGCCTATAAGGCTGGCAATGGCACGAAAAAGACTGCATTTGTGTATATTGTTTGGCACATCTCAAGAAATGAGTTTAAACATATGAGGAACGTCCAGAGGGAATTTATCCTTCTGTACACATTCGACACACTGACTCATTCAGCCCTTGATTAATAGTCGTCGTGGGATCGCATCAGTTTAACCACACACAGCTGAAGAAAATATAAGAGAGAAAGAGGACTAATGAAGGGATATCAATGACATTTTAATCCACCATATACTTCACTGGATATCATTCACAAAATATTGATTACGTTCATAGTTCTAGTAATAGTAATAGTAGAGCTCACCACAAAAAAAAACTGCTAGGATTTAAACCACTCCAAAACCACATGACTAAAAGAAGATGAAGAAGTGAACAGAGGGGAAAAAGAAAAAGAGAGGGATTTTTTTTTTTGCCAACGTAAATGTGAAAGAATATGGAAGCTTATTTTAAACGTTAAAAAAGTAATTTCAACTTTTTAATCTCAGATTTCTGAATGTCTTGCTCACGATTGCAAGTTTATATCTCAAAATTCAGAATTGTTTTTCTCAGAATTGAGAGATTTAAACTTGCAACTGCGAGAAATAAGTCAGAATTGCGAGTTAAAAAAAAAAAGTTCTGACTTTTTTCTTGCAATTGCAAGGTTGTCTCGCAATTCTGACTTTATTTCTTACAATTATGTGTTCATAACTCGCAATTCTGAAAAGAAGTCAGAATGATGAGCTAAAAAACTGAAATTACCTTTTTTTCCATGGTCAGAACAAGCTTCCATAAAAAAGAGCATTGTCAATTAAGCTAAATTATTTGGTGTTGATAGCCAATTTTGATAGCAGTGTTTACTAGATTTATCATGAAGAATTAAAGCAGAAATTCATCAACAATGTGGAAAGGGACCATAGAGAGCTGTTTTTTGTTGAACCAACCCCATAAGTTCAGAACACCATAGATCCTCGACAAAAAGACAATAGGATTTTTCCATTGGCTTTTGGATTATTGCATAAAATGTTACTTTTTAAAAAAATGTTTTTGATTCTTTTGATAATCAATGATAACAAATGCTCACAACATTTGAAGCCTAAATACAAGCAGCAGAAGTAAAAAGTTTGCACAACTATAAAGAATAATTCATGTATTCAACATGACCACTATTAAGCTACAGACAACTCCTTCATTCTCTATTTAAAATCCGTTAGAATAGTTTTCGATTGCGATTATAAACACAATGAGGCTGTGAAAGCGAGAGTTTACCTGTTCGACAACCTCTGTAAACCCATTTAGCCACTTGTTAGCAACTGACACCGCTTAAAAGGGGTATTACTAATGTATTTTATGTTGTAGAAATAAACATGAAAATATCTTGTGCATATGTTCAAGACAGATCTTATTTCAAGCATTTAACCAGAAACCCATTGCTTTTGGGAAGATGGAACCAGAAATGCAAAAATGCAAACTCGTTTGTTCAGACAAACATGAAGTCCCAACCCAAATCCACGCTATTGGTCGAGTCACACACTGACATTTCGAAAGCACAAACTAACAAAATGAGTTTACAAAAAGTGTTTACACACTTGAGGAAGTCAACCTACGAATGGCTTTTCACACTTTTATAGTTGTCTTTTCAAATTAAGATAAAATTATTGTAACAGACAAAAAAATGCACTTTACAGAGTGAATTTATAAAAGAATATTAAAAAGTGTGATAGTTGACCCTGAACCTGCTCTGTGTGGATTGCGTGTGTTTCACCTCTCTGCTCTGTGTCTTTATAGTTTATCTCTGTTCTCATGGTGAAATCTGAGTCGAGAAGATGCTGTACAGGTTCACAATGTCCTGACGGGCTGCAGGAGTGAGATTTATCCACTTCCTGTTCCTCTCCACCAACAGCGCATGTTTAGTGTCACTTTTTAGTGTGATAGATCTGACCCTGAGACTGCAGTAATCCTGGTTCTGGTCTCCTGATGTCAGTAATGCAGCATATAAAACAAATACAGTGGCCACAAAAAAGTCACACTTAAAAATGTCATTGCATGATTAGATAGAAATATCAAAACAAATCTCTTCGCTAACTTGTACGCTAACTTGTAATCAGCTGTTTTGGTGATTTTTAGTGGATTTATGAAGTCAGTTTCCTTCAGATTCACACTGCAGGTTTTTTTTTTTTTTTTGGTGGTCGTGGTGGGGGGGGGGGTTATCTGTGCTGTGTTTGTTTTGGTTGTGCTTTATCTCTGTGTAACTGTGCGGATGAATATGGTTATCCTACTACTCATAAAACATTTATACTAGGCTTAGGAAATATAATCAGTTCAGATGGAAAAGATCTCAAGCTGACTATAGATGAAGACATGACGCTTTACCCATTAATAGACACGCTACTTCCTTGAAAATAAATTCCAGCACAGTGCTACAACAACCATAATGAAACGCCCCTTCACAATAGATAAAGCTTTACAATGACGATCCCTTACTCACCTACAATACCTTACACCTGTTGAGTAATAAAAACACCATCTTCGCATCTTTTACAATATTTCAAATCACTCAATTCTCGCCATATCCGAAAAGCCAAGCCAATGTTGACTCATTTTATTACGAGCTCTATCACGGTCTCTTTTTGTCAGCAGACTCTCCTCTGTTTGGCTTTTTTTAAACAGTGATTTTCTCTAATTTCGGATATGACAACACACACACTGGCGAGTGATGTATATATGCAATTTCCCGTGAAAACAATCCCTTCAGGTCTAAAATTTAAACTCTTATAATGGACTCACCATAAATCAGGGTATGACAAAACATGTTTGGAAAAAGGATTGAGGATGTATTGACTCATTATTTAAATTTGGTTCATTTTGAACAAAGTAGTGTACCCTTAAAACTACTATTATAAAAACTATAATTGTATCTCAATGATATAAAAAATAACACTGGTTTAAATATCTTTTTGTTAAAAGTTTCACTTGAAATATGTGCTTATGCTTACTTTCTTGATATTTTATTATCTAATGCAATTGAGTCTCGAAAGAGTTTTTGGGGCTGCTGAATCTGAAATAAAATAGGTGGTAGCACAAGTTGCGGGTATTTATATTCTCTTGCTGCTTAATGCTCAATCTGGTTAAAATAAAAATAAATCTAGGAGTGATTTGTAATGTTTGCTGCCCATTTGTTCCATCAGTCACTCAGGGTCCAGTTGAGAGAGGGCACTAACTTTGAGTCATAAACTGGCATTCTAGTGCCTGTGACCCATGCCAGTTTTTATATTTCTAAGCAAATGTTATGGAAAGGAAAATAAAAGAGGAATATGTGCGTTATTGTAAGCGGTTCCAGGTTTGTGTCAGAACTTCCTGTAGGCCAAGCTGGGTAATGCTTGGGCTGCGGATCATCACTGTGGCGATAGTGAAGCTCTGGCAGGGGAGGTGACGGGTCGCTTGGTCCAAAGGAAACACAGCGAGATCTGTGTGTGTGTGTGTGTGTGTGTGTGAGAGAGAGAGAGAGAGAGAGAGAGAGAGAGAGAGAGAGAGAGAGAGAGAGAGAGACAAAGAGAGAGAGAGACAGGTCAGGGGCAATCGTTAATTCAACACTCACTAGCGAGCTTAGAGACAATCTCAGGCTGACCTCGTGATCTTCTCCAGATCAAGACAACTCAAGAGTCCTGCAGTGACAAATGCACAACTAACCAGTTCCATATGACCTTTCTGCTCAGCATTTTCAGTGGTTTTTGCTTATGCTGCCTTCAAGTGCATTTGGAAATGTCCTGCTTCTCACAGTTTGTCGCTTTCAAGTGCTTTGTTTCTGGAAAGAATGGAGGATGTACATTCAGGTACATTCTTGTCAATTTCTTGAGTAAATCTTATTAAGGCCAAAAAATTTACGCTATAGTTAGTCATAGCCGTAACAAGATAGTTAGTCATGAAAAGATAGTTAGTCAGTATCCAATGGCTTTTGAATAAAATAGCACAGGTACTTCTCGAAGATGTCTGTTAAAGAGCGCTTAATCCGGAAAGCATCTGTTGTGTACAAATATCTTTGAAAAAGCAGTTTTACATTTCTTAATCATAAACATCTTAAAGGGAGAGTTAAAGATGTAAGTAGCTAAACTAGACATTTCATATTTTTGCCACCCTTTTTTGATTGAAATGTCAAACAGCCAACAGAAATATCAGGAATGCAAACTAATAAACTTTAGTCTAATTTCACCAGTTTGAACTGCAAATTTATGTGATTCATAATTTGAAACTGTCAATGTGATGATTCCCCCTGATCCTCACTAGCAAGCTCAATTTTGGGACCTCAGTATTTATAAAACCCTGCATACATCCCTGATTGTAACGGCAAGAGAAAGCAATACAGATGCTGTGAAAAAAAAAAAAAAAAGAAGAAGACATATTTAAAGCCCGCCCAACTCGGAAACTCAGGTATCAAATCTATCTCAGAGTTTCCCGAACATAAATATGACTTATGAAGCCACTGATGTCCATTTTCTAAGTAGGAAACTTGTATTTCTGATAATAGGCAAGCATCACTCTTGTGCATATTTGGGTTTGAACAGATTTGAACATACACCACACCTGCACTGTTCAATGGTACAGACATTATTAAAGTGATCAGACTGGCAAAAGTCTGCAAAAGGGCTATTTAGACTTGGGCCAGAAAGTAACCACCAAGGACAGAAACATTCAGAACACCCTAGAAACCCCCTCGTAATGCTCTGGCAACCAAGTTTTGCACAGTCCAGCACCTGTCACATTAATGTAAAAATCTCATTTGCTTATTCAAGTTGTGCAGCCAAGATGTCCTCGCAAGGCTAGAAATGACAGATTACAGATTGCGTAATTGGCTCCACACACACACACACACACACACACACACACACACACACACACACACACACACACACACACACACACACACACACACACACACACACACACACACACACACAGCAACTAAATCAGGCTACAGTTAGTCAGGGGACTATCAAATTCACAGGTCATTTGAAACAATCACTCACAATATGAGCTAATCTGAGATAGCAACAGGTTAGCGTGCCAAATCTTGGCCGATAGTATTATGTAAAGAGTGAATTATCGGCCTCCCACCAAAACAGACCGGGTACATGAGCGCTTGATATCTCAGGTACACCTCCAGTGACCTTCCTCTGCACCCTATAAGCAAACACGTTCAACAACCTATTTTAAATGTTTTTTTTTCTCTATATTTTGAATATAGGCTATTGTACCACAATAAAAAAATCAGCACTTTATTTTACAGTCCTGTTCCCCATATGCATACTATGTACTTATGATAGTAATTAGAATAAATGGGTAATAACTAGCCAATAACCGTGAACCTACCCCTATGTTGTGCATTAATATGCTATTCTGAACATGAGTACTACTTTGTTAGTTGGCTATGTTTAAAATACCATACTACACTATTTCTGCAAGAGAGTATGTACTGTATGAAACAAACTATTTAATTCTAAACTAAATAGAAACTAAATAATTACAGCCACAATCATACTCATACTCAATACTTGCTCAGGCTACTAAGAGTTCAGACATTTTTACACATAATTAAAAAAAACATACATACATACATACATACATACATACTGTACTACATAAATACATAAGAATGTAGATGCCACTTTCTGGATTAAAAATGTAATGTGGTGAGGTAGCGAAAACAAAATGGCAGTATAAAATGCTAGAGTTTGAAATGTTCATTGATTCATAGGCTCGTTATATAGCCTAAAATAGTAGGCAGTATACAGTATATAGAGGGTATGCACGTGACGTCACCGTTGGCCGGAGTGACTGCGGTTACGCCCACTAAGTGGCAAAAACACTGAGCGGCAGCATTGGTTCTCAGCGTGAATGCTGCGGAAAAACACACAAAACGCGTCTAAAACGGGAAAGAGCTTTGAGACTGACTGTACAACTAGATTTGACAAGAAATATGAGGTATATTTTCACAGACTACCGAAAGCAACAGAACAGAGAAGCAAATAGATCGCTGCAATTCATAGAAACAACTGGACTCCAGGCAGCGAAAGGTGGATTTGCAGTTATCATTTTTGTGTCAATATGCTGAATTTAGTGGTAAAATCATTCTCTATATATTGTATTGTTATATATTGTAGTGACAACTCATCAATCAAATATTTACCACTGTATATTCTGTATAATTTGACATTTTTAAATAAACACTGACAAAAAAACTATACAAGTTTTAAGTCTAGACGATATGATGATATATATAACATTGATATATAACAAGTGATCACCTGGATTTAGACCTGCCTATATTGTATTTATATAAAGCGTTCACAGGCAAATTTGCTGTATGTATTTCCCAGGTGTCGAAATCAGGCACATATAAATGTCAGGAAACACGATTCCTGGCTGCATGTCAATATCCATGGATCACTGGATCTTTAGTAAGTTGTAAGGAACACTATATTGAGTCCAATCTTTAGTTTAAACTGATAATCGTTTGTTTTACACGCGTTTTCGCAGTTTCATCTATTAAATCCAGTCACGCAGCAGCTCTTCTGCCATTCAGTCCGGCTGAGGGGGACGTGTTTCGGCGGGAAAGTGACGTTAATGCATTCCCTCTATACTGTGCAGCATGCAATACACTAGTATTTCATTTGAAACACATCACCACATTTATTCCTGGTACTGTTTTCTGTTCTCAAACTCTGGCATCACGTGAAGTTAATGAACAGGAGAGCAGAGGCATTGTGACTAACCCTGCCTGATAACCATAGAGATCCAAAGTCCTTTTATCTTCTGAGACCCTTTGGCATGTCCACATATCCATGCGCTGTCGCAAAGCTGCCTAATCTTCTCAAAGCTATGCTTAAGATTCCTCCTCATTTCTTGAGGAGAGCAAAGAGGGGCCGTCTTGCTTTTTTGGTAGTGAGTGTGTTTGTGTGTTTGTGTGTGTGTGGTGGTGGTGGTGTGTGTGTGGGGGGGGGGGGGGTCTTAATAGAAAACAGTTTTTTTTTTTTTTTTGCAAGGCTCTTATCCACATCCGCTTCTGTTCAGGGTTTTTCATGCCCAAGAAAACTCAAAGGACTCTGCTTTTGGGATGTGGTAATGGTTGTGAGCCGTTTTTGGCACATTAAGCTGTTTTCTAATGGTCGGAACAAACATTAAAAAGCTAATGACCCAGCTAACCTCAACATACTCGATCTGTGATCTTTAAAACACATTAGTTTTGAGCAAAATGTGTTGCACATAATCCCAAAAAAGCAAGAGACCTGGGTATCTGAATGACCTACTATTAGCCTAAATGTGATATATATATATATCACACACACACACACACACACACACACACACACACACACACACACACACACACACACACACACAGGGAGAGGGAGAGAGAGAGAGAGAGAGGGCGGGGGGGGGGGGGGTCTGCCCTTTTTCAAAATTAATCAAAAGTGCCCCTCTCAAACAAATATCAATGATAATATATTGTGGTCAATAAAACAAAATGTATTTCATTATAATTAGCATGACAATGTGTCCTAAAATAGCCTAAATCCACGTTTATTTTTACGTATCTGTCAGTCTGAGCAAGCATTGCCAAAGCGTTGCTATGGGTTGTGTCCTTTGTGTGTCTTGCCTCGGTCTTGACTGACGGGGTCAGTCTCCGTTTTCAGGGATCTAAGACTCCGGAGTGGTGTGGACGACAGGCGTAACCCGTAGCAAATGTAGTTTTAAAACGAAAATGCACTAGTATAAAAGGTATTCCACATTTTGCTTGAGAACCGATGCTCTCGAGCCAAATATGTTTTTTTCAGTGAGTATATGGCTCGAGGGCAGGAAAAAAAGATCAGAGATGTTCTTCTGTCCTTACCTTTACTCATGGGCATCTGTCTTTTTTTTTAATAGGTGGAACAGCAGTAGTAGAAAGATGCCAGGAAAAGGACTAAAAAAGGACAAATGGAAAGTCACCACGATCCTGCCAGTGCCGAACAGTGTCTGCCAGTGAGAAAGCTACCCAAAGGGCAAGACCAAAGCAAGCAGTGTGGAAAATGCAATGAACTCTCCAGCTTTTCGCTTCATCTCCTGACTCAGTACAGACTGGTGTGATGAGTCACAAAGGTCTGCAGACGTTCTCATCTCCATACACTTTCCATTCCTTCCAACATTACCAAAGTCTTTTGATTCAGTCCGTTTTGCTTTTATGATACTAGACCATGTTACCTCTGGGAACATTTAACAATATAAAATGTATTTCAGACTTCAGTATGCACTTAAATAACCAGACCAAGACACACAATATTGCATGGAGCATTTACTGGAGTGAGACTCAGACATATGCAAAAGTTCCTGCAGTAGAGATTACTGCTATTGGTTATTGTTTTTTTTCATGATACATGAACTGAAAAAAATGTAAACTTTCAAAGGAAAAGCATCGGGCAAATTCAAAATCCAAATTATGGTCAGAAACTACATCTTAGAAAGTTGGTCCCACTAAATTACAGTTTTTCTCAGTCACTTTGGTGCATTTCTCAGATCACAACTGAAATTCTCAAAACAACCTCCACATCATCTAGTCATTTGTACACATCATAAAAGCAATTTCTTGTTCTTTTGAACAAATTGCAAATGCTTTGGTACATTCATGTAACTGATTATGTACAATTGTCTGCTGTTTCCTACATTATCAATTGCTTATGTCAAGTTGATCAAAATATATTATACTGGTTCCTTGTTGAGTATAGTCGTATTTCCCAAAACATTAGTTCCTTGCATATGTCATTAAGAATATTTTCGATACATTTCTGTTAGACCTTTTTTTTTTTTTTTTTGTAAATGTATCCTGAATTGATGAATTGCTCAGGTGAATCTTGAATTTTACTAATGAAGGGAAATGTAAAGGGCTAGATCAACCAGTTCTCTAAAATATCTTAGAGATGCATGTCATAAATCTTCAATTGGAACGCATATATAGACAGAGCACAACACAGAGTTACAAATTCAGACAATGGAAGAACTACAAGGAAACAAACAGAGTCAACAAGTAGAAGTAGTGGAGTAAGGATGTGTGGTGGAAGGGTACGGAGGCAAAAAAAAAGTGGAAGATGTAGAAGAGGCCAAGATTGTAGACATGTTTTGGATGAAAAAAGGGCCACTATTGTTTCATCTTTGTTGATCCTGGAACAACATTCCAATCAACCAATCAGATTTGAGGGACAAGTTTACAGTTTATGTCAAGTTTATGCTTTGGGTTTTGGTGCTTCTACATCAGTGTTATTCACCCATCATTCCCCTCTGACTTTTAGGATAAGTTGTGAGTAGGGTTAGGTTTAGGGGTAGGGATAGGGTTAGGATTACATTTTTGGACATGAATGTTGTTTCAGGATCAACAAAATAGATTGACCCAGGAACATGTCTTACTTGGAAAAATCACAATGACCCGCTTCTAAATTACAAGTGTGAAAAGTTCCTTTACCTGGGTTTAAAAGCATGACTATAACCCAGGGTTAAGTTCTAATCAAATCCAGAACACCCTATAGCAACCACCTAGCAACTACCCAAAACACCTTAGCAAACATGTAGCAAGGCCCTGGCAACCACCCAGAACACTCTAGCATCATGGCTGTGAATTTAGCGAACACCTCTCACATTTTGTTCAATCTAGTTTATACATGCCTTCTTTTGAGACACAAACACTGATCGCTGCTTGATAAGCCCCTTCTCATGCTCTATCCCTCTCTTTTTGTTGAGGTATGTTTGCAGTTGCTGTGTACACAGGTCCCATGGTCTTTCACAGGGCTTTTGGCCCGAGTGAGAGGGTCTGTGATAAGGCAGGCATTAGCCAGCTGCGGGGCCCCGGGGAGCTCAAACATTACGCCACTGAGTAAACTCAACACCGGGCCTCTGGAGGCACTGCATTGTTGTTCAGTCCGGAGCCGAGCAGGGTTCATGTTTGCAGAAGAAAGAACGTAACTCATATGGGCCGGCTTATCGCAAGATCCGAGCGCTGCCCTGCCGTCTGTTTCTAAGAGCCACAGACAGGACGCAACTTTGTTTTTCAGATATTTACAGCGGCCCTAAAACAGTAGGACATTTAAGTCACACATATATTGCATTCAAAAATATCTGTTATTTGCGCTCAAATGCATTTCTGCACTTTCTTAGCGATATTAATTATTTTATTGGATGTAAGATAGTTCTAGGGGGAAGAAATTTAGAAAACACTACCAATACATTTTTTGTGAGGATATCTTGCCTTCTGAGACATCATTTATCCAGTGTTTGTTATGGAAATACATGCGGCCCCCACAGGAAAAGAGTAAAGCTTTTGGAAATGACACAATACTAATGGCAAACAAATGCAAAAAACAGTATATGGCCTGTTACTAATGGCAAATCTGCTCTTTAGCACCCCCTAGTAGTATTTATGAGCTGTGTGATGTGCATTAGAGAAGTTATTGTAATTTCTGTCAATATTTACTTGTCTTGCTTTGCTGTTTTTTCGAAGGGAAAAAAGTCTGAAGATTCTTTATGGAGATTCTTTTTTCATTTGGCATAGTGCATAAAATGCACCCATATGAATCATGTGCTATATATATTCAATTAAAATCTAATTTATTTGTATAGTGCTTTTCATAAAACATATAGTTTACATATAGAAAATGCAATATATCTTTATGATAGACATAACTTACTTAGTATTAGTTTGGTACATGTTATTAACAAACAGTAGCTATCAAAGCTATTTAACAGAGGGTTAACTAAATAGATTCAATATTTTAATAATAATAATAATAATATAATTTAGTAATATTAAAATATTTATATTAATAACTACAATATTTAAATGTTTATAATTGAAAATAATTATAATATATACAGTGTATATATATATATATATATATATATATATATACACTGAATATATAATTATTTTCAATTATAAAAATTTCATATGGGTGCATTTTATGCACTATGCCAAATTTAAAAAGAATCTCCATAAAGACTCTTCAGACTTTTTTCCCTTCGAAAAAAACAGCAAAGCAAGACAAGTAAATATTGTAAATATTTACAGAAATTACAATAACTTCTATAATGCACATTACACAGCTCATAAATAAGTTTTTTATGTAATTTATTATTATTCACATTTATAATAATTATAATAATATAATAATAATACTATTTAAAACACATTTATGTAACAAAAACAAAAAAATTATGAAGATAAATGACCGAGGTGAAATATTTTAAACTTTCTGAAACACTTTTTAGTGCTGCATAGTTGCTGCATGTTTGATAATATCGACTACAATATTCTTTTGAATAGACTCGAAAATTACATTGGCATTAGTGGAAATGCATTGGCATGGCTCAAATCATACTTATTCGACCTTTACCAATTTGTAGCAGTAAATGAAGAGGTGTAATATCGAACACAAGTTCAGTATGGAGTACCACAAGTCTCAGTACTAGGACCATTGCTCTTCACATGCTACCCTTGGGAGATATCATAAAGAAGCATGGTGTTAGTTTTTTTTTTTTTTTTACTTTTACGCATAATCCATATCTGATATATGATACATTCTGAAAAAAACATTGATTTTAATTATTGGAAACCTCCGCAGGTAATAACTTAGAATATATTCTTTTTTGCAGAACTTCTTTACAGATTAAATTAACAAATTTAATAATTGATGATCTTTACAACAGAACTGAATCAACACTGAACTGGACTTCAGCTGAACAACAGCCGAAATGCATAATTTACCTGTTATCACTGTAAAGTTGCTTTAAACAATCTGTATTGTATAAAACAAATATGTAATGAATAAAGGTGACTTTTATTATTATTATTATTATTATTATTAATAATTTTTTTTTTTTAACTGGTTCAGGAACTGATGGACTTCATCAGTTCCTGATTCATTTGGGTACAAACAAACCGATTTACTAAAATAAATCAGACTACTCAGACATTACCCCAATACACGTTTGTGGCCTTTTTGTACAAAATTTAATTGGGGGAATAAAGCATACCTTTCCTCAACAAATCACATAGTTTGAGGGATATGACCGGGATCAGTCACGTGCCAAAGTTTAAAACTTAGGGTAAGAGATGTACTGTAAACAATCCCCGAAACTCTTAAGTATGAGCCACTAATTAAAAACCTGCACAGAGATGTCTATTTATAGCCGTGCTGTGAATGGAAAAACACTTTAGGACCTGAATACAATGAATGAGAGGAGCTGTGGGCTTTTACCCAGGGGCCGCAGAACTAAATGCTACAGTTTAATAGAGCCCCTCTGTGCCTGATGAGTTACAGTGGGAAGCGAGGACTGTAAACAAACCTAAACAGCCGTCAGATGCTTCCGGTCCTTAACTGAGCCCTCGCTGGCAGGACAGCCTATTGTACACATGGCACCGTTGCCAAGGTGATGTCAGCAAGCTCTGGGACCTGTCACAATAGGTTGTGTTCCATCTCCACGGCAACTGAGAGCCAATCAAGAGTAATGGGGTGGCGGGACGCAGAACGGATGGGCTTCCTCGCTCAGACCCCTGCATGGATAAATAAAACAGGAGAGAAACCAGGAAAACAGAAGGGCATTTGTTGAAAGTGTTAGTTTCAGGGCACGTTTCCCGGTTTGTGATGCTTTGTGTTGTTGTGCAAATGGTGTGCATACAAATGTAAAGGTGTTTTTGACTCACATATAATGTAGATGTTGACGTCCAGTAGAAGTAATGCTCTTTATTAACACTCGGCAAGTAAAAAACTGCGTTGACAAGTATGAAACAGTGTCACTCGCTAGTTAACTGGTTTTTATGAATTATAAATATGGATGAACATGAACAAACATGAACGACGCTTGGGACAGTTGACGGCCCAAATATTCAAGCATAAGAAGAAGCGAAAAGGAGCTCATTTCGTAACGAATACTAAACTGAGCTCTCTTTCATGTCTTCTTGCACTTCTTGAGCGTTGACAAATTCACACAAAATTATGTGAAAAAATAGCAAGTATTCTAGTAAGCATCGCCAATTTTGTCTTAAGTGAACAAAAACAGTTGAGAAAGTAAATGCATGTGTACAGTATCAGTATATAAAATCCGTTCATTTGCTCTTAAAGTAACAGCAGCCTAATATTCCTGCTGCGGTCTGTTTTTAATGTTAATCAAACAGCAAACAACAAAGAAAAAATCACTTACTGCTCTTGACTAAATAACTTTTGTAACTTAAGGACTAATTAATAAGGATGCTTATTTTATACAATGAAGACTATGCAGTGTTATTTTACATTTGCTTACTTTATTAAATTCCTGTACCTGAAAACTACTGTCAGACCTACCTGAAAAACCTGAGAAGAACTTGTTTATTTCATGTGCATCTTTGTTATATAGTATTTATGTGCACTTTTGCTTGTAATTTGATTATCTGTTCTTATTTTATTACAAACGGTTTACTTGTTTTTAATAATGTATTAAATTTACATTAGTTACATTAGAATTATGAATTTTCACTGGTATCTAAAATGTTGGTGTCATTATTGCCTGTTTTTGCTAAAGTAGTTCTAGGCAGTCCAGACTTAACCGCATTACATGTCCATATCACTTCGCCAAAAGATTTCAGTTATTTCAAAGGTCCTTACAGCAAAAGAAAAGAAATCT
This sequence comes from Gila orcuttii, assembly GCA_026230005.1. Lineage (NCBI taxonomy): Eukaryota > Metazoa > Chordata > Actinopteri > Cypriniformes > Leuciscidae > Gila > Gila orcuttii. The sequence continues at coordinate 4,715,745 of JAPDVR010000019.1, read as the reverse complement.
CATGGTTGTGTGTGTGTGTGTTTGTGTGTTTGTGTGTGTGTGTGTGTGTGTTTGTGTGTGTGTTTGTGTGTGTGTGTGTGTGTGTGTGTGTGTGTGTGTGTGTGTGTGTGTGTGTGTGTGTGTGTGTGTGTGTGTGTGTGTGTGTGTGTGTGTGTGTGTGTGTGTGTGTGTGTGTGTGTGTGTGTGTGGTTTTTAACTATCTGGCACAAAACCATGAGACTAAGGATTGAGTAATGACATTAAACAGAACTAACAAAATATAGTGTGATGCTTTTTTAGAGCACACATGATGTTGTTATAGGTAAATCATAAATGTGTTGTTTTTTCAGTTAAAATACTTGAATTCCCCTGAAAATTGTAAACAAATGTGTTTAAACATCATAACAGTGGCTCAATTAACAAAGTGAATTTAGTACAGAATCTGTTATGTCACCAAAATACTAATGCAAAAATACAAAATATTGTCAAATGTCCCCATGAATGGGTTCCAAAAATATCCATTAAATGGTATGGATTTAATAAGCACAATGAATTATTGATTTAGTATCCAGTTGACATAAGCTCCTTCAAGTCTCATAAAACAGCCCCATTTTAAAATCTGTTTGACACACTTTACAACTGCAGTACATGCAGCAGATCTTATAAAATACAAGTTTAGATAAATTAGATATGACAACATTACTTCTTTTGGATTTCAGAGGGGCATTGGAAAGAATTTTCATCTCAATAATATATTGATGTTATTTTTCAGATTTAATTTAATCTCACAATCCCCCCTATAGTTCCATCATGAACCCCTAGGGTCTTGTGAAGATTGTGAAGATCAGCCACCTGATTTCTGTAAATGCACTCTTGTTAAGAAACCAGATCGTAATGATAACTCAGCATGGAGCTGTCAAAATAAAAGTTCATCATGCATTATGGGAGATATCATCTGTTTAGTAAGAGACATGCTCGTTTATCTAATGTTCCTAACTCTGCTCTAACTCTCTCAAACTTTTATGGAGGTTGTCTATTTTTTTTTTTTTTTTACTGGTTTTGTGGTTGAGATGTAAACATTGCCAAAACATGTGTTATTTGCATGCTTGTTGTCATGTGCACTATAACTGCCATATAAGCCATTACATTTGCTGCTATAGCATTCATGAGAACAAATAGAGTAACACACATACTGTTCAAAAATCTAAAGTCTTGTGTATATGACTATTTTTCTCCTCCATATAGTACAAATAATATAAAACAACCACCATAATAAACAACTCCATATTATATAACATAACAAAAGTGGTTAATAATATTGTGCATACACTCACACAAACAGTCAGTAATACACTGAAAATTTATGCAGTGGAGTTTTTCACAGACATAAATGTTTCACTTTGCCCTGTTTTTTCCTCTTTCTTTTTGGCACACCTGGTCTGTTGTTTACAGGATAGATGCATTAGTGTTTGGTTGCCCAGGGTGAGCGGCGTCCCAGAATGAGTTGAGAGTGTAGGGTTGGGTTAAGTGTGGCTCCGGGCCAGCGTTCAGGAGATTGACAGACCTGTAATCCTCCTGTAAATCCTCCTGAAGCACCACCAGGTGTGTGAGGACCAGGGAGAAACCTGGGATCGAGGGTTAAAGACAAAATAATGAAGCACAAAACTTTTTCATATTATGTCAGTAAATAAAAGACTCTCTTAACCTCAAAACTTTCTCCATTAAACAATACAAAATGGAAAATGCGTACATTTTGGATAACTTTCTTACTAAACCCAAATTAGTAGCCCTTTGCCCTAAAAAAAAAAATGGGTTTAAGAATTGCCATTTCTTGACACAGTGTTATTCTTTCAATTAATTTTGAACCTCTTGATAGAAATCTGCAAATAACCTTCACTAAATGGCCGAATGTGCTCTTTTAACACGGACAATTAAAAGGACAGAAGGATAGATGTGTGCTGGGGATCGGCATAGAGGAGTGAAATTATATTTATATGTTCTTGCTGCATGTGTGTCATTTTCTTTTCTAGAAGTGATCATTTTAAAGTCAAACCTAAAAAATGTTTTAAATTTCACTGGGAAAAAAAGCATAGTCACTGTACATTGTACACACATACATGTTAAAGGGATAGTTCACCCAAAAATGAAAATATATAATGAGATTATATGTTATAGTTATCGTCTTTGGTGTGAAAAGGCCTTTATTCGTCCGTGATGCAGCAAAACTGTCACTCTTTGCTTGCATGTAGACAGGCCAGAATTCCAAACATTCTTGGCTCATTTGAAAACTTTTCGAAAATGAGTTTGACGACAGCAGCAGAATTGGCTGTCCAGTCAAATTAGTCGTATTAAATGACAGCACTTTGCCCTCGTTTGAACTGATGACAGCTCGCCAGAAAATACTTTGACAGCAGAAATTCATCTTGAAATGTGAGGATGCACATCACGAGCCGCAAACTGCCAAAACGTCCTGGAGCCAATAACAGGCCTGACCCTGTGGGGGTGCTGTGAGGGAATATGACAGAATATATTTTGACATAATCTTGACTGCTCAGAGATGTTCCCCACAAGGCTTGGATGTGGTCCCTCACACATAATCACATGGCCGTGTCATGCGTCTGATGCATGGCTCTCTTTACCGGGTTCTGACAGCCGTAATGGCGTCCCTGCATCAGTTAATCAAAGTCCTGACAGGAGATGTTAACAAACTTTTCTGGATTTATCACTTCACAGCAGATTTGAAAGCATTGTCCAGCGAGGCCAAACGTTACTAAGAGGCTCTGTTATTTCATTAGAGAGTTAGATGGTAAATGTCATTTGTAATACATTGCAGTAATATGAGTTACTCAACGGTCAATCCCTCTTTAGAAGTACATTTAATTTAACGGCTTGCAGCACACACTGTAATATTGGCTTACAAAAATTTACTTTTAGCACTTTTATTTCCCCCTCAGGTATATTTATAATGTTAGCTGCTTGATTTGTATATGTAGGCTACATTTCTGAAATCCATTACTTGGACACAGTCCCCTCTGATAACAGACCTCTCTAAATTGTTAACTTTTAGGCTACCCTATAATCTCTATTTTATTGGCATTGGTCATTAAAAAAACACTAGTTATAAAGATTATGTTTTTCCCCAGTGCTGTAAGTGTGTCTGGTTTGATATGGCAGTTCCTCGCCAGAAAGCAAGCCACTCTGTGTCTTAAACAGTCTTTTTGAGAATATCTGAGTGGACATTATTGTCTCTCTTATTCAGCAAAAGAAAATATACAATAAGTCCATGACATGGACCAAGCAAGCATGAAGCAAGTCTTTTCAATCCATCCTCTGATTTACAGTAAATATTTATACATCTTTATGCACTCAGCAAAACCACCGAAGCAATCTCAGCAAACTTACAATGAAGACTGTTTGTGTATTTATGAGCGCCATTTGGTTGTTTTCAGCAATTTGTGGGTCATTGCTGCACTTCTGCATTTTTGGATGTAAACAGAAGATTGTGTGAGTGTTCCTGATGGTTTTGTTGGGCTGATGTATGGAACTAAAACATAGAGCCTTAAACATTCAGCTTCCAACTTTGTTTGTCATTCTGGCTACGTGGACTCATCCTGTGATTATTTAGAGCAGTGCTAAATAATACATATACCACACAGCTGCTTCTCACATTTCAAATGCTGCTCCTCAAATGCCTGGGTGAAAGAAAAAGAAAAGCACACAAATGCACCAAAATGCTGTACTTCAAATATGTTTATGTTCCATGTCTTATCATTGAAGTTTGACTACATTATGTATGTGGCATTGCTTACAATTTTACACTACCGGTCAAATGTTTGGAATAATTATTTTTTTTTAAAGATTTTTAAAGTCTTATATGATCACCAAGGCTGAATTTATTTGATCAAAAATACAGTTAAACCAGCAATATTTTGAAATATTATTACAATTTAAAACAACTGTTTTCTATTTGAATCTATTTTAGAATTTATTAGACAGCTGCGGTTTCTACAGGGTTATGATCCTTCATTCTAATATGCATTCTAATATTATTATCAATTAGCATTGCTTAACTTTAATAATGGTTCTTATTATTATCAATGCTGAAAACAGTTTTTGCTTCTTAATATTTGTTTTGTGGAAACATTTATTTGAAATAGAAATCTTTTGTAATTATAAATGTCTTTATTCTCAATTTTGTCACTTTTTGTCCTTGTGGAATAAAAGTATTATTATTATTATTATTATCATTTAATCTTTCTCACTTTTTATAAACTTTTGAATGGTAGTGTATCACGGTTTCCACATAATTATGAAGCAGCACAACTGTTTTCAACATTGATAGTTATCAGAAATGTTTCTTGAGCAGCAAATCATCATATCAGAATGATTTCTGAAGGATGCTACAATTTTCTATGTGTCATAATCATTTGTTAACAAACGTGCATTCATCACTTCAGTGAGCCTTAAATTATTACATTGTTTAAATTAATACAATTTTAGTTAACTGTGTGATTTGTATATGTACATTTCTGAAATACAGTAGTCAACATTTGAAGTGGATCAAAAAAGTTCATTAAAGTTGTCCTAAGACAAAATTTTTTATAACTTTGATGAAAGGTTTTGATCCATTTCAAATGTTGACTACTGTGCATAACTTAGACAGTTATCTCTGATAACAGATCTCTCTAAATTCTATTGTAGACGCATACATTGTCTGTAAAGCTGCTTTGAAACGATATGTACTGTATTGTGAAAAGCCCTAAATAAATGTGAATTAAATTGAAAATCATGTGACACCGAAGACTGGAGTAACGATGCTGAAAATTCCGCTTTGCATCTTTTTTAAATAGTCAAATAAAAAACAGGTCTTTTAAATTGTAATAATATTTCACGATATTACTGTTTTTACAGTATTTTTGATCAAATAAATGTAGCTTTGATGAGCAGAAGAGACTGGTAGTATAAACTTGACAAGAAGTTTCAACTTGTACAGTGAAATCAGTTTCTTCTTGCTGTCACAACACGCATCTGCTTCCACTGAGATCAACTGCTGTATTTCTGTTATTTAGCAGAACCGTTATTAACAGAACCTAATGAATATTGCCTAAATCCTGCTGTTTTCTCTTCCAAACCCCCTCAACCCGCTTCTGGGAACAATGGAACATTGTAGCTTAAGATTGAAGCCTTGTGTTGGTTCTTGTCTTTTCTTCACTCTTTTCACTCACTGTTGTCTCCAGCTCCAGCTCATATTTTCATTGCGTGCTGTTTTATTTGTATGAAATCTGTAGCAGGCAGACTTCTGCAGATGGGAGGCTGGGTAAATCAGTGAGCGAGAGTGTGTATGCATATGTGTGTGACCTGCGGGCTACCCCTACACAGTAGGCTCTTTGTGTGCGGTGCAGGTTTATAACACCTCCACACACACCATCGCCCGCCTCCCGCTCTTTTTACAGTATCTCCTTTCTGTCGCGGCTGCAGCACACGGCCCAACATCACCCTTAAACGCAGACATCTTAATGCTGCCAGCTCTTTATGGTGCATTGAGTCCAGTCAGATTTTCCACTGAGATGAAAATGTCTTTGATGCATGCAAGCCAGCGCTCCTCAGACAAATTGGCAAGTTTTGTTACTGATTAATTCTTCTTTTCTGTCCTTTATGGTGTGTTAAAAATGTCTAAGTAAGCGATGAGTGTGAGGTCAGATACTATAGGTCTATATCAATTTTTTCCAGAGCGATATTTTTCCTCCTTCCAAGATTTTCTGTATCTAATCAGCAACACAGTCTTTGCCAAATACAGTGACTGGTATCAGGTTTGTTTTCCCCACTGCACTGGAAGTTTGCCTTTCTGACCTGTTTCTGTAGCTTGTCTTTTTCAACTTCCTGCTGACCTTTGACCTTTCACACCTTCTTCACCTTGAACTATAAGACCTCATTACCCGATTACAGGGACCTCTTGTGCTGTACACCACCACTTTGGCCCTCTTTACACCAGGTATTAAGATGCGTTTTGGTCGATCGGATCACAAGTAGACGAGGGAGACATGTTCCCGTTTACACCTGGTGTTTTAATCCGTCTCTTTTGTCCACTTTCAATAATTTCTGTCCTGATTTCTAACAAGTGAAGAGTCTATGAGCAGGTAAATGTATGGGTTTTTCAGATCTAATGGACAAAATAAGCTTGCGAAATCTACATATAAACGTGCCCGGAGACAAAAGAAAAACATACAGAGAGCAGCAGCTTTAGTTTCTGCTCTGATAGCCGCAAGACCAGCCGAACAGTCGAGTGAGTGTTAGAAATCAGGAATGGTGAGAGAACATTGTGCTTGGTACGTTTTTCATCTTCAAAACAAACTTGGGTCCTCAGCCGACAGTTTAAATCCCATCTGTCTAGCGTGCGTCCCATAATGTTTACGCATTAGGTCAGTAGGCGGAGAGTCGGCGTCTTTTGTGGCTGTTCGAACACATTCGACCACATGAGAGTTTACACTACGAAATTAATCCAGTCAAATGTGTTTTCGGCTACCTTTGGAAGCGGTCGTTTATTGATAATCTCAACGTGAACAGATACAACATAAACAACTGACTTGACTTGACTTGACTTGACTTGAGCAGACAAGAGACACCTGTGCACAACCGAGACAATGAACCAATCAGAGACATGACACATGACCAGAATAAACCAATGAGAACATGACACAAGGCTAGGGAAGCACAAGACATGGCAAGATGACATGGAATGGGACTAAGTATCAAAATAACAGACATGAACCAAAAACCCAAAACAGACGTGACAATTGCATGCATAATATGTGAAGAAAAACTGCTTTGTTAATAGAGTGCCGAAGTTATGACGTCACTTTGTAGGCCAAAACGCGGAAGTGAGTTAGCATTTTAGCACTTCCGGTTCCCTCGCCCTAAAGTCTATGGGTTATTGAATGGGTTTTTGCTAAATCGCCTGAAATAAGGTCTGAGGTTAACAAAGCCTCTAAATATTTTCATGTTTTGATCTATGACATAAAACACACCAGTTATAACCTGCTTGTGTTTTTTTAAACTTTATTGTGTCTGCTTGTGGTTTTTTAAACTTTATATAGGCTTCAAAATGTATACATTTTGGATTAACTTGTAAAGATTATCTTGATAGACAAAATGTGTAAGAGTCACAACTCTTTGTTGAACACAGATCTTATTTTTTGCGATTTTCCAAAAGTCTATGGGGAAAATGCATAGCTTTTCGATCGAGAGAACCCATGCGCCGCTAACTTCCGAGTTGTCCTACAAAGTGACGTCATAACTTCGGCACTCTATGCTTCTTGTCTCATTAATCACATTTAGTTACTAATTACATGATTCATGTAAATTATTATACCATATATTTTTAATTCAAATGATGACATTTCACAAAAAGTTGAGTAGTTTGCATTACTGGATATTGCTGTCGGTTGTTTAACATAATTTTAACATCATAAAAACAGTTTTAAAATATTAAATATTTGTCAACTTGCATCTTACCTCAAAAGCGTGTCGCATTGGAATTAATTTAAAGTCCCGCCTTCTTTGAGTTGATTGGCGATCTCAATCAATTTGACATTGACAATTTGACGCTGTAAGACCACTGAGGCAAACTAGCCTAAATTATAACTTTTAAAACGTATTGTCATCATAAAAACAAGCAAAGCAGCATCAAGAATATCAAATACTGCATGGGCCATATCTGATTATCGGTGGAGACTTGTTCTCCTCAGTGTCAGTATGTTGGATTCAGCCCTGTGCTACAGTAACTGCTTGGCAAACGTATGCTTTTCACATTGTTGTCATCCTGAATCCAAATATTTACTCACACAAACGTGTTTTTATTCTTCTGTCTTCACCAGCCATTGTTTCTACACAAACTTTGAGATTCATCCTGCTCTCATGCAATAGCTTCAGAGAATGCTGGAGACGCCCCTCAGTCCAGCTCCACACTTTAATCCCCCCGAGGAAAAGCCGTGAAGTCCTCTCTTTCCACACAAACCACATCTTCCCTGGATGAGTAAAAGCACACAGTGAACAAGATGATCCATCAGTTAGAAAACAGAGACGGTCAGTCTGGTGGATATTGCCAAGCTACTTGTGGTTTTGCCTCCAGGACAAGAGAAACAGAATCTCCTGTCGAGGCACCCACAAATAACAGCATAATCAACGTGTACAAACGAATTGTGCTTGATAAACGAATCACAGCTCGAAAAGAGTAAAATACTGCAGATAAACTTGTGCTGTACGTAAAAAAACAGAAGTAAAATATCACGTTTGTGGTTTAGACACAATGTCAAATGCTTGCTTAGGTCCACTTCCACTGACTCCACTGTAATGTCTGTGTATACAAACACAACCAGATCCCCTTCAAGGCCACAGAACAGAACCACAGATCATTTCTGTACTGCTGTCGCTCATTATGAACCCAAACCCAGCCCCAAAACTTCAGACTTCACCACCTCCGGCCCCTCTGTTTATTTCTTCAAGTTTCCACAGAACCATCATACCACGTTAGCATGCAACGTTTTCAATTTTGAACCTTATGAAGTTTGAGGCAGGACTTTGTAGGGATACCGGAGGAATGTAAAGCAGGGGGGGGGGGGGGGTAAAGAAAGAGAAAAGAAGATTTATAGTGCTCTCCCTTAAAGTCAATATGAGTTTCGGGTTTCATCAGCAGAGCTGCCCAGATTTATGCTTAATAAGTTTCAGGTGGTGAGGACGGGGGAGTTTTGACTATTTTAGCCCAGTGCTGTCAGAACCCACAGCAATGCTTCAATTTGCACGGCAGCGGCGCGTCTGGAACAACAGAGCTACCTTTGTCCTGCATGAGGCTGTCGAGCACACGAATCACAAACACACGCCTGCCGTGAGCTCAACCTCGGCTGACAGCAGAAACATGGGGGGGGACATCAATAGCCTATAATCAAATACAGCAAGAAGTCTGAAGTAAACTGAACACTTAGACAAGAGATTGACAAGCGCCTATTAAATTTCTCAAAGACGAAGAACATGTTTGGTCATATTTCAGTACAAAATCAAAAGGGAAAAGTTTTTTGCATTGCGACTTTCATAAAATGAAATAACCACATTCCCAGATGCCAACTGCCAACTAAAATCATCAATGTGTATATATATACACACACATACATACAATACATATATATATATATATATATATATATATATATATATATATATATATATATATATATATATATATATATATATATATATATATAATGTATGCATGTATGTATGTTTATATATATATATATATATATATATATATACACGTACATACAATACATATATATATATATATATATACACACACATACATATAATACATATATACACACACACACATACATACAATACATATATATATACACATACATACAAATATATATATATATACACACACACATATTCATACTATATATATATATATATATATATAATCTCATATTTTTCCAGTCATAGCTTACTCATTCTTTTGTCTTAACTTTCTCTGTCTCTCTCTTTGTTGTTGTTTAACTTTCACCTTCTTTTTTCATGCTTTTGTGTCTGTCCACACCCTGTGACAGACAGGCCTGCCTCTGCTCAGGTAGTGCGAGAACAATAACCCCTCTGTGTGCCGGCGCGGCAGGCGGGACCCCCTCAGGCCGAGGGAGGAGAGGAAGAGGTGGGCCGGGGCAGGACAGAACGTGTCGGAGGAGTGTACACTAAACATATGGGGGAAAAATATCGTCCTGCTACTTCCTGTTAAACTTCGCAGCTAATCATTGCTGGAGGAGCTACTCTGTTTACCATCTACACTTACCACTTTATTCTGCTAACAAAAAGAAGTTACAAAAAGTCAATCTTAAAAAAAAAAACATTCTAAAAAAATGAAGATAGATCGATTTAACTAAAAAACTACACTACTACTACTTTTTTAACTAAAAAAAAAAAATCACATATAAAGGACTCAATTAAATAAAAGGAGACCAAACACACAGATACAGCCAACAGGATCTTCCTGACTAAAACAGTCTGTTCTGGAATGATGCTGTGTGGAAACATAAACACATGAATATGAACATATGAAACTCAATAAGCATCAGTGTTTCTCACCTGCAGGCATTTCCTTTCACTCCGTTGTCTCTGTGCAGCCTATTCCCAATGCAGAGCTGCAGTTTATTATTGCTGTTTACCAAGACAAGCATCGCTATTATTACTGTTCACACTTTTGTTAGTGATTCTAGTTAAAGGGATAGTTCACCCAAAATGAAAATTCTGTCAGTATTTACTCTCCCTCTTGTTGTTCCAACCCCGTAAGACCTTCGTTTATCTTCCGAACACGAATTAAGATATTTTTTGATTAAATCTGAGAGCTGGATCACTCCTCCATACTAGTCCATAGGCTTCTAAGGGATTGACACTTGCCAGCCCCGAAAAGTTATTAAAGACATCGTTAAAATAGTCCAAGTGACTACAGTGGCTCAATCTTAAGTTTATCAAGCGACGAGAATACTTTTTGTGCACAAAAAAAATAATAAATAACGACTTTATTTCAACTATTCATTTCCATCTCTGTGGGCCTTGAGTCAATTAACGTAGTGTAATAGCATAGCGCGTCTGTGTTGTGCGTAGTCTGTGTTGAGCCACTGTAGTCACTTGGACTATTTTAACGATGTCTTTAATAACTTTTTGGGGCCGGCAAGTTTCAATCCCTTACAAGTCTATGGAGGAGTGATCCAGCTCTCAGATTTAATCAAAAATATCTTAATTTGTGTTCGGAAGATGAACGAAAGTCTTACGGGGTTGGAACAACATGAGGGTGAGTAATTATTCATTTTCATTTTTGGGTGAACTATCCCTTTAAGTATTAAACTTCAGCATCATTTGTGCTACAGTCACGAATGATATCTCAAACTGACTTAAGGAACCACATTGCAGCACACTAGCATCATGTAGTAGGTTTTGCACAGGAAAAAAATGTCACTCAGATTTTCTGAAGAAAATGTCAAAAACAAATGTCTCTTCTCGTCTTTTCCACTGTGCTTCTTGCGTAACTTGCAAGTTCAGGTTGTTCTAGAAGTCAGCTCTGCGGGCACTGAGATCATTTGGACAAAACGTTCAGTACGAGTTATTATGTGATTTAAGGCTGAAAAGGGCAAAATGATGAGGTATTGCAACAAAAAAAAAATATTTCCTGCAATTTTTTTTTTACCTTTAGGACTTAAAAGTCTTACATTTCTTACAGTTTTTGACAACCATGTATTGCCTGGTAAAATGTTTCTAGCAAAAAACTGGTGAAATTCTGAAGATCCTCGAGGATACGGTAACATGCTCTAACCGCTTCTGCAGAAGATCAAACACAATGTGAAATGAGACATAATAGCTAGAAATGAAAAATAGAGTTTTTAGAGATATAATGGAGCATAATGTTCTTCTGTAAGTCAATATCCAGAACTTCAGAGGACCAGAAATGAAAGAATGTGAAATCCACACATGCAGTTCTTCCAGATATTTTTTCTTCTTAAGAAAGCATGTTTTCTTTACCATAATGAGGTACTGAAATATGGTGCTAATGTTTATTAAAGCACCACATTTATTGGTTTACAGCAATATGAAAAATCATTGCATGCTCAGTGAATATTGTAAAGGCATGTGATTAAATATGATATATGAATAAATGAAAAACATGATGGAAATGGTTACAGGACCAAAGATATATAGCAAAATCGGTTTGATTTAGACATTCTACAAAATATAAGTAACTTTACAACTACTTATCAACTAACTCTCATTAGAGTATTAGTAGACCGTTTAATAAAAATAGCCTAATGAAAAATCAATCATCATAGTCATAATAATTATAATGTCGATAATGGCACTATTTCGGGATGTAACAAAACAGGCGGAACAAGAGTATTTAATTGCTCTAGAAAGCAACGATGGTGCCGCCGCCTCAGTGTAAATATTGGAAGTTTTGTAAACGTTGTAATCCTCAGTGGTCCGTTGGATTGCGCATTAAAAAGTTAAAGTTAAACTGGCAAAAATAAACTTTTTTTTCTGGGTGGGGTACATCATAAAGGAATTATGCTTAGGACACCAAAATGGCTAGCAGCGGTACTGTTATTTGACATGTAGTTTCAAAGTTACTTGTAGTTAAGAATGTCTAAAAGGGACCATCAATGTCTTTTATTTCTATTATTCTTGCTGTTGCAAAGGAGCCTATAAGACTGCCATGTGCAACTTTCACATGAACAAAGGCAGAAACATTCTGGAACATGTTCATACATTGTGAGATATGTAACTCCATAAATGTCAGTCACGACACAAAACAATCATTTCAAAACCTACTTAAATTACTATTGTATGTCTTTTCAGTGACATTATGAAGAGAAATTTGATGTTTTTTTTTGTCTCTGTGAATGCTGCAGGATGTGATACTGTTTCTGTGAGGCTTGTTGATTTGTTTTGTGATGTGTGTAAAATCATACGTTTCTTTCAGTAAGCGCACGCTTCAGACCCCCATCTCACCGCGAGACACAAAAGAGCATTTCTCCCAGGGGGTTCTCAGGTGGATCGCTTTCCTCAGGTGACCATGGCCTAATTTGAAGCTGTGAAAAACACACAATCTGCCCCACGAAATGCCACTTCTTCCCATAATTCAATCCTGCAATTATAGATGCTTCTTATTTTCTGCCTAAAGACTGAGCTTCATTCAATCAGATGCTTGTGAGATGGATACTTTCCATGAAATCTATTGCAATTATCAGATTTGTTTTAGAACCGTGGCCTTAAAATTGAACAGAAAGTTGCAGAAATTTCTGCAAAAATTTAACTTCCAATATTTACAAGATTCCACAAAGTTGGTTAAAACTCTGTACTGTACTCTAAATACTGTAGATAAAGTAACATAACATGGAATAACAGCTTTTTACAGGAAGAAGAGTCAGTGTTGTTCGACTCAATGTTAATGGCTTCAAACAGTTCATGAAAAAAATGTCTCCCAGTTCGTTTGAGTTTAATGTGAGACCAAATATTCACTTAGGGTTCAAATCTGGACTCTGACTGGGCCAAAACATGAGCCTGATGGACCTGATGGTTTTCAAGCCACTTCTTGGTTGTCTTTACAGTTTGGGCAGGAACATTGTCTTGTTGATCAACTTTTCATTTGTGGGAATCAAACCACTCTGCAATATTCTCCTCTACTTCAAAGCGTTAAATAACTTTTCACAGTCAAGCTAAAACCTAAAAAGGCTCCACACACAGTGACACCTCTTCCTCTATGATTCACTGTGGTGGAGATGCATTTATTATTATATTTCTCAGCAGATTTTCAAAAACACCGCTCTGGAGAATCACCATGCAACTCATTATTCATTGTGATTCATCACTCCACACACAACTTTCCATATTCTGCCAAAAACTTAATTCTGGCTTTGATATTTTTCTGAGACAACAATGGCTTTTTAAGGAGTCCATTTGCTTAAATGTAGCTAATTTCCTGATAAATAATTTCCGTTTAAGACAATTAAAAGCTTAGTACTTAGTTACAAAATTGTAATTATACACCATTGTAGTATTTGTAGTGCATTATTCTAAATAAGCAAATACGGAGTGCAGATTCCGTGCGTGCCGGTCGTAATTAAGAGACACAAATATGGCACACACAGTGATATGATCTCAGGACTGACATACTATTGCTTTCCAGACAATAGCAGAGAAGATTCTCACCCCACGAGTCAAGCAGGGACTCCCTCCCTCTCCACTCGCTCATTCACACACACTGGTGAAACACACCGCCAGAGAGCGAGGCCAGATTGGAACCTGAACTCACTATTGCAACCTAGCACCAGCAAAACTCATCCCATATCTGGTTTCTGCTTTCACACTGTGAATGGTGTCACAGATTGCTCTAAACCAGGTGAACAGTTACACCTGCAATCAAAATCCAGGTATCGCTGTCTAATCATGGTGAAACCCCTGCCACGTCTTCAAAAGCCTTTTCAGAACATCAGAATATGTCACAGTACGCATTGACCCATATCCACATATGGTATTAACATCCATCTCAGGTATCTGATCACAAGAGGTCATAACCATTTTCAAGATTACTAGTCTCAAATGCAACTTGCAAATTAATGACTCTATACATTTACATGTATACATTGCCTTATCCAAATTGACTTGCATTGCATTTAACTTAAGTTAACTTTTTTTTTTTTTTTTAATTAATGCACTCCCTGGGAATCAAACCCATGACCTTGCCATTGCTTCGCTCACTGCATTAGTGTCATTGCATGTTGATGTTACACATGCCAAAAATGTTGCATGCATGAAAATGTAGCTATGATTTAGCATTTTTTTGTGGCTGAACTTATTTCGTATGTATTTGTAGGACTGCTAAATTTATGGGAGAAGAGTATTTAAATGAATCATGAAATGTGATTTACTAAGGTTTGCTGTAATCGGTTTACTGGTATTTGTGCATTATTTACAGCCAGCCCCCCCCCCCCCCCCCAATGACATGACATTGAAATTTTTCATTGTCAGTAGATCAGCTGCAGAACTTTCCACTCCCATCTGTGCTTTTATTAGATTGCAGCCACACGCTACTTTGCTGTTTAGTAAATCTGGTCCATAATGTCCAAATAAAAAGAGTATAAAAGTCATCACAATCCTGCTTAAAAAAAACACACACAAAAACACAGGAAATCATTGCAAATAGATCGCATGAGATGAATGTTAACACGTGTAAACAGGGTCATTTTTTTATGATTCCACACTCGGATAATCATCACTCTCCATGATAACGCAATGATTCCACATTTCACACCTTCGACATAAACACATCAGAAGCCCTGAGATTTACCAGGACATATAAGAGGCCAGTCCAGTTATCCAACCTTCTTCCGTTCCCAGTGAGATATGGAGACAAAGTTCTCTTCCCGACGAAAGCCAGTGAAAACCTGTGATTTTGTGAGCCATTTATTGCCCCGATTCTATAAACAATATTCAGCTTGTACTTGTGCAGAGTTACAAATCTAACATTATCAGGGTGAAAGTTTGTCCAAAAGTTATAACCTCAACAAACAGGGCAAAAAAAAAAAAAAAAAAAGGTGGGATTTTACTTGTCAGAGTGCATGTTTCAATGAAGAAATTGCTTTTTAAAATCAAACTGCTTGGGTTGACATGGAATTTAAATCATTGTAAACTCATTGTCGAGGTCCTTGGCTCATGAAAAGTGCATGTGATTAAAGCTTGCAGAAAACAGTTTGTCAATTCTAATTCAACTCTTTCCATCAAACCTGCATGATAATATGACGATAGCTTTGTATTTGTTTCTGCTTATATAGCCTACAGTAAGGTCTAAAAGTCTGAGACCACATCTAAGGTTTTTTTCTCATTTAAACCTGCGGAAACTTTAAAACAATGTGAGGATTATACCATAAAATGAAGAAAACATATTTAATACTCTTTACTATTTCTGTCACAGTGACCATGTGAAATGAAAAACATTATTTAGCATTATTAACAGGTTTTGTTCATGTCAGCTCCAGTGCTACTGTAATTAAAGCAAAAAAGACAAACTAAATACTAACACGTTGTAATTCATGTTACTTTTTCCAGTTCAGCTTTTATCATAAATGTATTATAAATGAATGCATGATCTTGGATTTTGGACCCTACTGTATAATATAAGACATAAGTTATACAACTGTCTTTCTATTAAGCTTTCTATTAACATTAAAATTAGCACTTTTTGTACTGCTTTGAAACATCTTGAAAATAGTTATATTAATCGATTGCTTAGAAAATTAAAAGCAGCACATGACTAATTTGTTTAATAAGCTGCATGAAATGGTTACATGCTGAAGTTTAATAGTTAAGGTAATGGATTTGATCAAATGGGAAATAGTAATAGAGATGGTTACCTTAACAAACAAACAATATTATATAATGAAGAAGTGTATCCAAACTTTTGACTGGTACTGTATGTAACAAATTCCTTAAGCATTGTCAAAATGCATATTCATATTTTCACTTAGTAATAATGATTAAAACACAAAATAAAATGAAGATCCATGAAGAAAAATGCATGGAAAATACTGAAAATAAAAAAGTTGTGAAAATTTTTATAATGAATGTTTTTTTTTTCTTAATAAGTGCAATCTCAGTAAAATCACTTTTTGTTAATTAGAAAAACTAGGGAATCTAGCAGGATTAATGAGATTTGAATAAAAATAAAGGTCACACTTTAGATTAGGGTCCAATTCGCACTATTAACTAATGGCTCGTTTCCACTGAGCGGTACGGTACGGTACGGTACAGTACAGTACGGTTCGGGTCGGTAAACCATGATCCGGCTAGCGTTTCCACCGCCAACAGTACCCTTACTTGATAGGCGTGGTGTTTGCTGGAAAGAAGCGATCGACGTCATTTTCGCGTGAAGAAGAAAGCGACATAGTAAACAACAATGGATGACATTACAGCAGATCTTGTTCTTGCTTCTCGGCATGTTTGTCACAAGAAACAAGCGCCGGCATTAGGCGTTTCTCAATACCAAGTAGCCTACGCAAAGTCCGACTCAGGAGAATGACTCCCGAGGACGCGAGTCCAGTAATTCTGCTAATGGAACAGCGCGTCCTTGAAAGCGCCACTCAGCTCGCTCTGCTGCTCCGGTTATCTCTGTATGTACATTTTAGGCAACAATAAAACGAAATATGTTATAAAACACCACTCTGCTTCTTTTCGATTTCATTTAAATACATTTTAAACATTATAAGCACACAAATGTGGTTTAGGCAACGCATAGCCTATTGATTAGGCTATATTCACTGCATGTATACGGTAGCCTATACAGGTCCTTCTCAAAAAATTAGCATATTGTGATAAAGTTCATTATTTTCCATAATGTAATGATAAAAATTAAACTTTCATATATTTTAGATTCATTGCACACCAACTGAAATATTTCAGGTCTTTTATTGTTTTAATACTGATGATTTTGGCATACAGCTCATGAAAACCCAAAATTCCTGTCTCAAAAAATTAGCATATCATGAAAAGGTTCTCTAAACGAGCTATTAACCTAATCATCTGAATCAACTATTTAACTCTAAACACCTGCAAAAGATTCCTGAGGCTTTTAAAAACTCCCAGCCTGTTTCATTACTCAAAACCGCAATCATGGGTAAGACTGCCGACCTGACTGCTGTCCAGAAGGCCATCATTGACAGCCTCAAGCAAGAGGGTAAGACAGAAAGAAATTTCTGAACAAATAGGCTGTTCCCAGAGTGCTGTATCAAGGCACTTCAGTGGGAAGTCTGTGGGAAGGAAAAAGTGTGGCAAAAAACGCTGCACAACGAGAAGAGGTGACCGGACCCTGAGGAAGATTGTGGAGAAGGACCGATTCCAGACCTTGGGGGACCTGCGGAAGCAGTGGACTGAGTCTGGAGTAGAAACATCCAGAGCCACCGTGCACAGCCGTGTGCAGGAAATGGGCTACAGGTGCCGCATTCCCCAGGTCAAGCCACTTTTGAACCAGAAACAGCGGCAGAAGCGCCTGACCTGGGCTACAGAGAAGCAGCACTGGACTGTTTGCTCATTTGAAAGCAAATTTTGCATGTCATTCGGAAATCAAGGTGCCAGAGTCTGGAGGAAGACTGGGGAGAAGGAAATGCCAAAATGCCTGAAGTCCAGTGTCAAGTACCCACAGTCAGTGATGGTCTGGGGTGCCATGTCAGCTGCTGGTGTTGGTCCACTATGTTTTATCAAGGGCAGAGTCAATGCAGCTAGCTATCAGGAGATTTTGGAGCACTTCATGCTTCCATCTGATTTCATTTTTCAGCACGACCTGGCACCTGCTCACAGTGCCAAAACCACTGGTAAATGGTTTACTGACCATGGTATTACTGTGCTCAATTGGCCTGCCAACTCTCCTGACCTGAACCCCATAGAGAATCTGTGGGATATTGTGAAGAGAAAGTTGAGAGACGCAAGACCCAACACTCTGGATGAGCTTAAGGCCGCTATCGAAGCATCCTGGGCCTCCATAACACCTCAGCAGTGCCACAAGCTGATTGCCTCCATGCCACACCGCATTGAAGCAGTCATTTCTGCAAAAGGATTCCCGAACAAGTATTGACTATTGAGTGCATAACTGAACATAATTATTTGAAGGTTGACTTTTTTTTTTTTGTATTAAAAACACTTCTTTTAGTGGTCGGATGAAATATGCTAATTTTTTGAGACAGGAATTTTGGGTTTTCATGAGCTGTATGCCAAAATCATCAGTATTAAAACAATAAAAGACCTGAAATATTTCAGTTGGTGTGCAATGAATCTAAAATATATGAAAGTTTAATTTTTATCATTACATTATGGAAAATAATTAACTTTATCACAATATGCTAATTTTCTTAGAAGGACCTGTATATATAACAAAACTAAATATAAAACACAACCCTGCCTCTTTTCGTTTAAATTTAAAAATATTAAACATATTCCAGGCAATATGTGCATTGGTACAAATGTTGCAATAAACAACATTACAGATGATCTTGTAAGTAAAAATGTAAAAATGTTAAATCTTGTAATAAAATAAAAAATGACAAAACTCAACCCTATGTCTTTATGTTAAATTTCAGTTTTATCAATAATAGCCATTATAAAAGTATAAGTAAAAGGTACAAAAAGCTATACAGTAAAGCTTTAATAACATAAAGCAAACAATTCAGTAAAATATACAAATTCAGCGCTCAAATATATGAAAATTCACTTAGCCTTCTGCCAAAACTATTGGCCAGGGAACGAATTATAGATTCACGAGACCAAAGATCGCCTGTTAGGTCTATACAAGACGAATTATATCTCATGTTTAACCACTACAAAGACGTCAGAGTCAGTGGCAAACATCAGAACGACTAGCCGAGGAAAGGCTGTTCCAGGCGGGGTACATGAGCGCCGAGCGCCCGGTGATTGCTTGGAATGGATCTCAGTCAAACTATCATAAATCTATAAATAAACCACAGATTTGAGCTTTAAAAACTACATTCTCACCTGAAAAACTCTTAAAACTACATTTCGTGACACAATAACAGTAGTATTATATTTCAACTGTATATAAAAAAATGGCGCTTCTAATGCCCTTGTAGCCTAGCACGCGCAAGTGACGATACTCTGTCAACCAATCAACGTTCTGCAGTGAGTCTAGCTCCACCTTTTAGTACCGAACCACTGTGCTAGGTACCCCAACGGAAGTGTACCCAAAAAGTGGTATGGTACGGTTCGGCTTTTTGGTACCATTCACAACTTTTGACAGTGGAAACGCAAATAATTGTGTACCGTACCGAACTGTACCGTACCGTACCGCTCAGTGGAAACGAGACATAAATATTATAAGACTTTTGCCTCAATAAACTCCTAATGCTTATTAATATTTAATAAGGTTGTTGTTAAGTTTAGGTATTGGGTTGATTAAGGGATGTAATATGAGCATGCAGAATAAAGCATTAATATGTGCTTTATAAATACAAAAAAACTGCCAATATCCTAATATGCATGCTAATAAGCAACTAGTTAATAGTGAGAATAGGACCCTAAACTAAAGTGTTACCAAAATAAATAGCCTATTTATACATTTTAAAAAGGTATCTTGGGTCCATAAACATTGACAGCCGCTCCAGTTCAATTACACTTAATTATTTGGTTAACATGTGCATAAAGTACTTTAAATGAGGTTTTAAAACACAGGTGGGGACAGATGGGACGGACTGGGGATAGATGGGCCGTCATTTGTCAGGGGGTGGAAACTTTAGCCCCCTGTCGCCCACAGGGGGGAGACTTATCAACGCTCGCTGAGAAATGGACATGAGTGCCGTCAGCTGGGCGAGACTGGTGGAAACTCAATACACCCATGCCCTTCATCCGTCAAGTTCCTCCCCTTGCCTTCCTGATGTCTCTCTTCCACTGATTTTTCCTTACTATAACTTGCAATTTAATGATGGTGTGTGTGCGTGCTCCAAAACAGACCTTGTGCCACATGAGAGTGGGTTTATGTGCTGTGTGTGTGTTTGCTCATGTTATATCCTCTGCTCTCCAGGTCGCATGGCTGTCATCACATAGTCATATAGTCTGTAAGTCACTGAATTACCTCAAGGGTATGGAGGTCTCGTACTCTCACTAACCTGGGCTGCTTTCTCAAAAACTTTGTGAGCCAAAGTTGATCGTAGAGACCATTGGTGCCAACGGTTCTACGATCTACTTACGATGCTTTTGAAAAATGCAGTCCTGTAGAGTAACTGAATTGAATCATCATGCGTCACACATATGATTCTTTTTAAGAACTGTTCACTGAAAGGTTCTTTGGGGAACCTAGAAAAACTGTGAAAACCCCCTTCTGGAACTTTTAGGGCATAATAGTGGTAACATTAGTGTCAAAATTAGCATGTATTTTCCATAATATGAAATGTTATTGGGTGTACTGTGAGCAGTCAGGTGGTTTCCCCGGTCATAATCTCCAGATATGGTAGCAACATATTGTTCTCAGTGTACAGCTTTAAATGCATAATACCATTTTAGCATATTATAATGATTTTCTGTTTAATTCAAATGTTGAAATGATTTTTGTTTTAGCTTAGCAGGAACAAAAAACTGTGAAGATCTAACAGGGTTTCAAACTGGCACCAGGAATGTTCTGACATGTTTCTACAACCCAAACGGAGGAAAGCCCCGACATTCAGACTGAATAAATGTGTGATTTATGCTCTCGAATTTCACTCTTATTTAGGCAAATGATGTGTGCAAGGACAACATTGAAGCTGTTTGGAGATGAACATGTAATTCTTTACTGTATGAGATCGTATAGAGAAGATCTCACTCCGGAAAAAAAAAAGAGAATATAATGTTTGAGACCTTTCATATATTATGCTTTCAATTTCATCAGCAGGTCTGTGAAGTCAGTCTGCTGATATTTTCATCTTATATGTTAAACTAATAAACCAGAGCTTGTTCTAAGAAGAAAATTAGATTTTTATGTCTTCAGAACAAAATTATAATTAACCGAGGTCCTGACTCACTGTGGTCATTAAAAATCCCATGGGGCAAATTTGGCCAGGATGCCGGGGTTACACCCCTACTCTTTCGAAAGACATCCTGGCCAAATTTGCCCCTTGGCCTCTGTCCATCATGGCCTCCTAATCATCCCCATATATACTGATTGGCTTCATCACTGTCTCCTCTCCACCAGTAAGCTGGTGTGTGGTGAGCGTTCTGGCACAATATGGCTGCCGTCGCATCATCCAAGTGGATGCTGCACATTGGTGGTGGTTGAGGAGATTCCCCCCCTTCTATGTAAAGCGCTTTGAGTGTCCAGAAAAGCACTATATAAATGTAATGAATTATTATTATTAAAATGTGAGTGGTGCATGTGTAATTTCTCTGGCACAATGTTACACATTTAAAAATAAAGATTCTTTATTGGAATCTATGGTTCCATAGAACCTTTGCATTCCACAAATGGTACTTTATAGTGGAAAAATGTTCTTGAAAATGTTCTTCACGCTACTTCTGACATGAAGAACAAATGGATTTGCAACGGTCACTTTGTCACATCTATTGAAGAAAGCGTCAATTGTCGCATCTGGTATTAGGTGAAAAAATGGTTTCTTTTAAAGAACTGTTCACTGAACGGTTCTTTAGGGATCCAAAACTGGTTCTCCGGTCTCTTGACATGACTGGGGTTCCTAATGCAATGAAAGCCTCTTTGATTTTGCGCCCATTTGATGAGCTCCAGGAGGAGGGCTCACGGTATGTTGCTCTTCCGCTGTTCATTTTCACTCAAGCCTGGGCACAGATTTGTCGTCCCGCAGCACTTTTCCTCTTTTACGGCCCTTTGTCATGGCACGTCTTTTGGCACAGGAAAAAAGCAAACACAGAGAGGTAAAACACTTCAGGGAAGATTCAGATATCTTAAATAACTCCTTTACAAGTAACCCTTATTCATAACAAGCACTTGTGGCAGACACTGCTTCATATATCAGAGTTTCCTGAAGGTGGAAGATGTTTGCTCTGCGTCTCATGCATTTTCCTGTTTCAAAAGGCACTAGTCTACAAATGACATGTGACCAAAAATACTAGAACTACATACAAAACAGACTGGAAAGGAGTGATGTTACAGAACCTTTGAAGCTTGGTCCTTGGAAAAAATACTTAAAACTAAGCAATACAAAAATATAGATTAACTATAAGTGCATATATCTGAAAGTGTGTGTGTGTGTGTGTGTGTGTGTGTGTGTGTGTGTGTGTGTGTGTGTGTGTGTGTGTGTGTGTGTGTGTGTGTGTGTGTGTGTGTGTGTGTGAATGGTCATGAAAAGAATTGCAACGAAATAACTAAAAAATATTGTCTGCATTTTTCCATTTTAAATTTGGTAAATTTTTACAGCCAAATAAAAAGATGATGAGTTACAGGATTTCTTTTCTTAGGCACAATGTGAAGCGACAATCACACTAAATAATTAAATAGTCCATTAGTGTAAATTCAAGTTACACTGTATATACAAACTCATCCCAATAATATAGAATTCAATTAATGTGTCAGACATATATCAATTATTTTACATATTGCAAACTTATATGCTATTCTGAACAGAGCCTACACGAAAAAGCTAAACTTTCTTCTTTCTTCCAAACTTTCTTCCAGACATTATGCATGTAATGAACTGTATTAATACTCTCACTCAACACACACAGGTCTGTTATTATAATTGGCTGCTGAGCAATCCACGTATAACAGCATAACTATGATTTTTTATGAACTTTCTCCTGAGTGCAGTAATTGAGAGGTGTCGTATGCCGACTCAACCCGACCTGAGCTAATATTTCACTGTAATAGATCTCTGTGCGCTTGCACTTTACACAGTTTGTATCATCGCTAACCCAGTTTTCACCACATGGTTTGAAATATTTGATGTATTATTTTTTTTTGCCACATGTGACAGCTCCTGTTACTGCAACAGACTTACCAGAAGTTACAAAAACACGTCAAACTGATATTTTGCAATCATATCTATTGCAAATTCCTTTTGTCTACATCAGTCAAGTTCAATACATCACATGTTTAATGCATTCTCATGCTCATACAATAGGATAATTCAAGAAGACAATAGCAAACTGACCAGCCAGATATTTTGCAATATATTTTTCATTTATCACTGTTGTGCAGAGACTTTTGGCAGCGTGGTCCTCTGCAGGAGTCAAGCTTCATTCTGCAAGACACTCTCTAATTCAGTTCTCACCCCATCATCTGTCCTGATCTGAACGCTCTCACACACTCTGTGAGGGGTCCTCTTTTATTATCTCAAAAATATGCTTAACATTGAAGTATGAGGTTGATGTTTTTCATAATCTTCTGAGAACTACATTCAAACATCCTCCATGAAAAATGTAACAAGTAGTACTTCATTTGGGGAAGTACTGTACATGCAACGAGTTTGAACTAAATGCTTATATTTATACACAAAAACATATATACTACCGATAAAAATATATATATATATATATAAAAATTTTATTGAGAAATTAATACTTTTATTTAGCAAGGATGCATTAATTGATTAAAAGCGACAGTAAATGCATTTATAATGCTTCGAAAGATTTCTATTTCAAATTGAAAAGATTTTCTATTCATAAAACAATACAGGAAAAGAATCCTGATTTCCACCAAAATATGAAGCAGCACAACTCTATTCAACACTGATAATAATCAGAAATGTTTCTTGAGCAGCAAATCATCATATTAGAATGATTTCTGAAGGATCATGTGACACTGAATGATAAAGCTGGAAATGTAGCTTTGCATCACAGGAATAAAATTACATTTTACAATATATTAAAACAGAAAACATAAATATATACTGTAAATAAATAAATATACAGTATATTTGTGAATTTTTTTTTTTTTTTTTTTTGAGAGCAACAATAAAAAGAAGGCAAGAAGGCAAACAAAAATTAGTTTCCTTTCAGTGTTGAATAATATAAAGAAACATTACCCAGAGCTCGAAATTATATATATATATATATATATATATATATATATATATATATATATATAATTCAACTGATATATATATATACACACATTTTATGTGAGAAGTCAACCATCTGCTATCAAACCTGACCCAAAATCTTCTCTCATCAGAGCATTGTTTATGAATAACTATGACGATTATGGATATGTTTGACCTTCTGTTGGCTGCTAAAACACTCTGTCAGGCCTCTGACCTCTTCATCCACTCAACTCCTCTTCTGATACATTTGTTTTCACACCTGGGGGTGGAAAAACCTCAGTTTAACCCCATTAATCTTTGTACCTCGCACCTTTATCATCTCATCCTTTGTTTTAGCAGTTCATAAGGCCGAAAAAGTCCACAGACTTGAAGGAGGGACCCGAGCCATATCTAAAGACCAGAATATCACAGAGACTTGAAGGTGGGTTCTTTTGACATGGGTCAGTAAATGTAAAAATCTAGTTTAAACATCTCACATAGGTCTGTAAGGGTGGATAGGATATGTTACCATTTTATACCCCACCATTGTTTAGTAAAATTACTCAAATTTTTGCTGCCACAAATTTTCCTGCATGTATCCTGCGTTCTCCTTTCGTTTATCCCTATGAGAGTCAAACATGCGATCGGTCCAATGTACTTGTTACAAATGGCTAATAAAATGACAGTCCTTGCCAAACCTTTTTAAATGAACACACACACATTCAACACTCACAGACACACATAAGCCTCATGATGGAGGGTGATGACGGGGTAACAACCTCCAAATAAAACAGAAACATTCCAGAAAATAAACCTCTAATCGCAAACATAAATAAAAGTGAATCAATCAAAAGTAATCCCTCCAGACTGAAGCGATGGGTGGTACCAGCCTGTGCCCAGGTGTTAGCATTTTAGTAGCTGACAGAAAATAAATTAAACTACGGCTTGTGTGATCTCACACAATGAGGTAATGGATTCTGTGCGAATGGGAAGGAGAGGATGGAACAAACAGAAATTAAATTAAAATTAAAAGAAACAAATAAAGAAGTAAAATGTGAAGTGTTCATCTTCCAAAAACAGTCCCTTTCATGATGAAAATGTTTAAATATCTTGTAAAAAAGGACATTTAAAGGTCAGACAAATATATATATATATATATATATATATATATATATATATATATATATATATATACACACACACACACACACACACACACACACACACACACACACGTATATAGTTGATATTGAAAGATAAGTGCAGGTTGGCAAATGGCATAACTCCAAGAAAACTAAAAAAAAATCTAAAATTAATTAAGAGATTCCTCTTGGATTCAAGGTAAAAAAATATATATTTTACATATACCATTTGAAATCAACTATGAATGCAAATTAACCCAATACCTAAACTTCATTACTAACTATTAACATGTAGTAATTAGGAGTTTATTCAGGCAAAAGTCGTAGTTATTGTATTTAACACTCTTTTTCGTTAATGAGCCATAAACACATCATATTAAACCTTCCTGTCTACAGTTTGCATGGGTCTTGCATGTGCCGATATGAATTGGGATTAGACTTGAAATTATAACATGTTCCTGTATACGACATCTTAGTTTAACGACACTGTTGGCGTCTGAAATAAGCCTGTGTTTGCTATGGCATCGGTTTAACTTAATGGAGGAATTATGAAGTAAATGGCTTAAAATAAAACATTACCCATAGTGCAGAAATAAGCATGTTCCAGCATGAAATGCTTCTCTCACTTCAAGTGTTTGCCCTAAAAACAAGGTTGTGATGGTTAGCAAAAAATAAACATTTCTCAAAAAGTACCTACTTCCATAGCATTGGAACTTTAGAAACGGCACCATTGCTTTTTTTGCAATTTCTTAGTAATTTTGTGCAAATTGCATGTGCTGTTTACTTCCATACTTCCTGCAGTCGTTCCAGCTAACAGCGTTTGTAATGTTCACAGAGCGCTGGGTCTGATAGGGAAATATAAGGGTCTCTCAACCCAAAACTATTTCCTGTAATCAAGCTGGCCGTTACAGCGCTGATTTAAAAGAGATTCCAGTCCATTTGAGTCCAAATTTAAGCATGCATCTACACAGACAAACTTACACATTTAAAATGTAAATTTTTTATACAAACAGTGAACATGAAATTATTAGATTAACACTTTTAAAATATTTTAAAAATCTGTCATTTAAAAGTCTTGGATTCTAAATATTCAGCTAAATAAGAGAACTGGTATAACATGTTTAGAAACAAACTAGATTTTTACCTTTTAAAAAAGAAAATCTAAGTGCCAATTGCCCTATCTGGCTCGGATCCTTCCATCAATGTAAGATATGATCATTTTTCACCCAAAAAGTCTGTTCTGTATGGAAGCTTGTTTCCGCCATTGAATAAAAAGTAAAAAAAGGTAATTGCAACGTTTTGTCTCACAATTCTGCCTTTTTTTTTCTTGCAATTGCGTTTTATAGGCCTAAAGTCAGTCTTTTTTCACTCAGAATTGGACTTAACTCACAATTGCGAGTTTACATCACAATTCTGAGAAAAGAAGACAGAATTAATTGATTATATCTGTTATATAAGTTTATATCTCACAATTCTGACTTTATATCGCGCAATTCTGAGAAACTCATAATTGTAAGAAAAAAAGGAATTGTGAGATATAAACTCGCAGTTGATTATATCTTATATCCTGCAATTCTGACTTTATAACTCGCAATTGGAAACTTTACATCAGGCAATTCTGAGAAAAAAAAAGTCAGAATTGCAAGATGTTAACTTGTAATTGTGAGGAAAAAAGTCAGAATTGTGAGATAAAAAGTCGCAATTATGTTTTACATTTTTTTATTCCGTGGCGGAAACAAGATTCCATATTTTTGAGCATGTTTGGGCTGTGGTGATGCTACATTTTTGCAAAATCTCAATGAAAGCAAGAGCTTCAAAACTCTGTAATTACAGCATACTGAATATGACAGACTCTTAAACAAGCTGTCCTATAGGCTATTGTTTCTTCGTGTTATATATATATAAACTTCAAGTTACTAATATACGGTAGTGTATATTACTTTTGTCTGTCCATAGATGGTGTGTATTGCAGGAAATGAAGTCATTTCAATCTCATCTCTCTTGCTACTTGGCTGCACTTAATCACGAGCAAACTCTATCTTCAGAGAGCAGGGGTTATCCATTTAAATTGAGTTAACCAGATAAATATTGTCCTTGCCCAAAGACCCTCCTCATTGCAGCTCTCCATTCATGTTGGTGGTCAGTTTAAAAAGCCTGATTGTAGCAGGCGTCCCGGGATGACACTGGGCTCCATTGTGCCTGACTGCACCCTGGAAATCAGGTCTGCCAAAGCACCCTCTCTGTCTCTATCTGATGGCACGGGCCGCTGATCAAGCCTTCACTGCCCAGCTCACGTCTCCTTTTCTTGGCTTGGTGAAGCTTTATTTGGTCATTCGATAACTGAACCTGATAGCACCAGGGCCTAGGGGTCAAGAAGCTTATTGACATACTACCACAACAGCTAGACCAGGTGCTTTGAAAAAAATCAAGCTTTTTTTTTTTCATCCACCTATTTTTATGTGAATTCTGGGATACTGCATATTAAACAATGGATGGAAACAAGATGGACATAAATTCTAAAAATGTGAATAAAAACAGATGCGCTAAATTGAGGTGGATCATTTTTTATCTGATAATACATGGGCATGATGGAAACACATTTACTGAATCCCTTGAATCCCTTAACGCACAACAAAAAACTCACATGACTTTGCCTCAGAGGATGGGATTGCATAACTAGAATAACCAGCGGACCAATCGCATCGCACGGCATGTCAAAAGTTGGTTTGGTCGTTCTGAAATGTCTGAGCTAAAGTCTGTCATCAAAATGATTTGGTTTAATTCCCTCCCAGAACTGTCTTATACGATTGCATTCCCAAATCAGGCATCTGAACGCAAGATTTACTGCATTTTGCAAGTCGTTTATAATGTACGAAAAAGAGCTGCAGTGGCTTCCGAGATTGCCGCAACTTCCATTTTTATTACATATATCTTGCACCAATTTGCCAGGAAGTGGCACACATGGGATGGAAATTGTGCTTTATTGGCAAATGTTTCATGCAAAATTCCAATTTTGCACATAAGCTAAATTCGTAACTTTGGACGGAAGCATAGGTTTTGTTACTCCAAATCTTTATGCTGTTATTTTTTGCATGCAATGAATGAAGTTAAATCAATCTTTACACGGCACTTTTCCATAAAATGACAGTTGGTAACTGTCAAGCTCCAAAAACAAGAAAAGCACCATACTGTAAAAAGCATCATAAAAAGTTCATATGGCTCATGCATTGTATTCCAAGTTTTAACATGAAAGGTTTTATGATACCTTGTCTTTTTTGGAGTTTGACAGGCTGTCATTGTATGGAAAAGTGCTGTATAAAAATATTTCAAAATTTTGAATAAACACCAGCATATGGATTTTTCGGTGAACTATTAAAGCTTTCAAAGCTGCAAAGAACCAAATAATCTCCAACACAGGCATCTTGAGAAGTAATTCTAAAGTCAGTTTTCCAAGTTTTTCTGTTTCATTGCACAAATATATATTTCAACACTCCCTATTTCAATGAACTATGACGATTATGTTAGCTTTATTGGCTAAATGTGACATCTTGCAGATGTGCAGCATACTATTGCGCCTCACAATCACAGTTATGAGGTGATACCAGAGACCGATTGAGATGGCGCTCGAAGGAGGATGGCGCCAAATGAACAAACTGATAAACACACAACAATGTCATCGCAGAGATAAATAAGATGAGACTAAACATTTGTGATTTGTTCTTCGAGATCTAGTTTGCAAAATCAGCAATGTTTACTGTTGGCAGAGTGTCTGTTGGTGTTGCTCATTCTTGAAATCGTCACCAGCATGATTTATTTTCCCTCTCCACGACCATAAACATTTACTCAAAGCCATTAAACAAATCTAAATTCCATTAGCGGGATAAACAGAAATATCTTTGCATTCTCTTAAGCAGGCGCATGAGAAATTAAACAAAAGCAATTCAACAAAGGGTTCAACCAAACGGCACCATATGCTCAGCGTTCTCGGATGAAGATTCGTCTGCCGTTGACAGCGGTGTTGTTTTTATCAAATTCGCCCACATGCAACCTAGCAGCGGGAATCACTGTATTTATAGTTCATTCTCTTGTTTTAGAAAGACTAGGAGTAAAATTGAGAGAAGGCCTGGGTTTGGGTGGAAAGAAGGGCTTGGTATTAATACAGCAATCTAAAAAATGCTGTGTTGTTTCAACCCATGTTTGGGTCAAATATGGACAAACCCAACCATTGGGTTTAAAATTTAATTAAAAATTTTTAACCAAACATGGTTTGAAACAACCCGGATTAGTTTAGAATGAGATTCCAGAATGAGATTTAATTTCAATTCAAATCACATACGATATTTGGAAATATTTCAGGTACTGTACATTTGTCTTAAGAAAAAAAAATCTCTCAAATTATGCTGTGAACTATACAGAGAACTTTGTACATTACTATAATAATAACAATATATCCCAAATTCCACTATTTTTTTATTTTTAGATATAATAATCAGCACTCAGATATAAAGTAAGCTGTATACAATTGCACATAAGTACATTTTTATACCAACTTTCTAATGATATAACCCTAATTCGTTGTTAAATTATAATAATTTACATGGTGGCTTTCAAAAAAAATGATTTCAACATACATTAAATAATTAAGACATCATTAACAGGTTAAGAATAAATAAATAAATAAATGACTAAATAAATAAATTTATTTATCAAATTGTTCCAAGAGTTATTTTTTAACTAACTAACTAAGGAGCCACATTAAAGAGCGTCAGAATTACATTTATTGTTAGAATTTTTGTAATATAACTGACAGAATTTGAAAGCTGAGACATTTTTTTTTTTAGCAAAAGTTACAAAGCACAAAGATTATTGTATCTTTAACCCTTTGGTGCTCTTCGATCATTTTTGACAGAATAATTTGACCTCATTGGAAATAAATGGGAAATGAATTTCATCTAGTGGAAACGTTTGGTACTGCGGCCAAATAAAATTTAGATATCAATCTCTAATTTGGAGCACAACTTGTTTAGATTTATGGCTTTGATTTTCTCACAGTTTTAGAGTTAAACAATATTTCATACACATTATGCATTTTTCATAATAATAACTTTTTTTTAAGTTTCACTTTTTAAACATTTCACTTCAGCAATAATCTGCTTTAAAAAAAGACCAAACTTAAGTCTGTGAAAGTTAGAAATTTCATTTTCAGGTCTATGATCCATAAAAAGTGGATCATAACTGTTCCATAAATGTAATTTAGTAATATAAAATCTCGTAAAAATACAAAATATTAAATAAAAAAAAACTTTATCAAACTAAAATAATGTATAGTACGTTCAATTCACTGAAATAAAGAAAATCGGTCATTTGTGACCGCCACGTGAGGGTTAACCCAGCCCTAATAGAAAGAATCAGAATGTAAAGACAGCTGGTAGCCAAACTAATTTTGTTTTATTGTACAGCTGATAAAAATCAAGATTTGTAGCATTTAATTTATGTCTATAGCATAAATGGTGTGCGACGAGTTATCCTTATAGTAGTTTCCTTATAACAAACACCACAGAATTATCCAGAATGCCTGAGAAAAAGGGGGATTGGCCTAATCCCTAATGATTCATGAAATTATTCTCAGAAAAGTAGATGTGGCAATCTCAAGCCTAACAGCCTGTAACGACGGGTTTAGGACAGAAATAGAGTGGCGTATTAGTAGCGACTGGGTCCATTACTGGTTCCGGAGTTTGTGGCACCATCCTGTCTGTAAAGAACGGGCTCGAGAGGCCACAGAGATACCATCACAGCAGGGCCAGTGAAACACTACCTCCCCCGGATAATCAGCCCAGAATTCCAGCGCACAGGAGCCTGGAACTATGGAGGCGGAATGATATGGAGAGATATTTTACAAACTGTATAAACCAGAGTGCTGCAGTAATGGGGCGTGAGAGGTATAAAGTCATGTATGGTTGCATATCACTGCACTTACGCATATGGCGACAAAAAATCTGATTCAATTTGCAAGACACATGATGTCTGAAGCCAAGTGGAAACACATGCATCAGAACACTCAGCAACACAAACACAGGTTTAGTCATATATATATATATATATATATATATATATATTATAGATGCCTCATCAGGCCAACAGTCAGGTTCCAGGAGTAAAAACTCATTCTCTTCATAGGGAAATTGATTTTGAACGATAACTTACAAACCTTTAAAAACAGCCTTACTGTTATCTACAGGGTTGTTAATTGATAGCATTTGACTTCAGAAGACTTCAGCCTGCATTATTTCAGCTTCATTTTAAAATAATCGTGCTTAACAGCAAAATTTGTAGTGAAAAACTACATCACCCATGATGCTGTGAAAATTCAGAAAAACAGAAAAGAGTCGAAACAAGCAACATGCCAAAAGATCTTGTTAGCTCCACCCACTCCCATGAAGCCCTGCAAATGATGTAATCAAGTCGATCTCTACGCTCTCAAAATATTTAAATATTTATATATGAATATTTTGCAATAAACTTGGATGTTTAAGTCGTTTCAACTTAAATGACAGTAAACTGACTTTAAAAATGAGTTGAATCTTGTATAATTGTAAAAAAATTAGTGCTGGGCAACGATTAAAATTTTTAATCGCGATTAATCGTATGGTTTTCTTGCGATTAATCGCGATTAATCGCATTGTTATGCGCAAAATTGAATAATGACTTCTAAAGTAGTGTATTGCGCACTTTTGATTTAAATGTACGGCTATATACACAAAAGTGCAATAACTTTAAACAAATAAGGTGCTTTTATACCAGCAGTATTCCCTTTACACAGTAATCTCAAATCTCAACTTAAACATTAATGTAATCAAATCAAATATTTAAACAAAGCTATTTGCTACTGCCAGGGCATTACCTTTTATCTAGTTTGTTAAAACGAGTCCAGTTTTCTTGTTTTTTTTTTTAACAGG
This sequence comes from Gila orcuttii, assembly GCA_026230005.1. NCBI lineage: Eukaryota > Metazoa > Chordata > Actinopteri > Cypriniformes > Leuciscidae > Gila > Gila orcuttii. The sequence continues at coordinate 4,683,609 of JAPDVR010000019.1, read as the reverse complement.
TATCAACAGGTATCTTTTATCAGGGAGCAGCAGAAACAGTCTATGTAGTAGTCAGAGGTCATGATCACTACTATATAAGTCCACCAACATTACTTATAGTAGCTTAGGTTTGGTCATGCCATGGTTTCCCACGTAAGATTCCATTAAACAGAGTAAAAAAAACAATTTATACTTTATACTCACGCTGTTGCTGTGTAGCGCGCGTACACTTCGGCGTACCCTGACGTGCACCTCTCCAAAAATGTAACGTCAATTCTACACGTACCGCAAGCGCTGTGATTGCTACAACCGCTCCTCGGGTTTCACATGCTCCCTGTGCATGTGTAATTGCGCGTCAACGCGGACAACGACGCAGAGATATAAATGAAAACCAACGCGTAGACTATAGCGTATTGTCTTCGGCGTAAGTCCGACGCAGAAGTATAAATCAGCCAAGAGTGAGGTGAAGTGGTCGAGCACAAGGTGCAGCGACAAGTGGGTGCGTTCCTGTGAAACTGTTGCGGTCATGCTCGCCTCACGCACGCGCCCGCGCGTTGCTGAAGTTGAATGGTCTATAACTTTTTATAAAGGACGCGCAGCACAAATCATTAGAAGAGAGACTGATCCTCGGCTTGCTGTTAGTGAGTTTCCAGAATCTAAATAGTTATTATCTATAGGTTTTATAGGTACTATCCATAGAGCGCCTGTCATTCACTCGCGGAGCGCAACCCTTTAACTGTTCACCAGAGAGAACCTGCCTCTCTCCACTGCTTGTTTGGGTGGGTTATTTGCTGGCTGACCAACATCCCACCCCTCCTGTGATCATGGTTTGACTGTAGGCCTATGTGTATTCAGAGCCAGTGAGCAACGGACTTTCAAAATAATAATAATAAAAAAAACTGCGTTAACGTGCGATAAAAAAATTGTCGGCATTAATTAATAAATGCGTTAACGCGATAATAACGCGTTAACTTGCCCAGCCCTAAAAAAAAAAAAAAAAAAAAAAGTTGAAAATTGCTTAACTTGTTTTGATGAGTTATAGCATTGTAAAACATTTTACTTTAATGAAGACTTTTTTTAAAACCACTATGGAAACATTATTGGGGGAAAAATCCTTCTGGAACCAGCGCTGCTGAAAAAGGGGGGCGTTAATGCACTCTATGGGCCGCTATACATAATCCGTCTGCCATATTGGAACAGTCAAACCCATTCGAGAGCAAGTTGACTGAACATCTACAACAGTAGTGAGATGCATGTATGAATATCTATATCTGCAATAGACTTCAGCAGATGATTTAGCCTTGCCTTGTCTTTGCACAGCTTGGTTGTGAAAACCACCGAGATTAATGTTGTGGCATCATTGATACTTTCAGATTTATTTCAATTAACAAACATGTTTTAATAGTTTTAGTTCATGATAATAACCCTGGTCCAAAACGCACCACTGTGATTCTAGAGTGTTTGTGGCGATTCAAAATATTATTACTATACTTTATTGCTATAAAATGTAAAACTATAATAGTATATAACACTAAAATAACACTGTGCACTGGCAAACACAACTCACACTGTCATCGACTCTGAACTTCTTGATCTCGCATAGAAATTATTCAACAGGCAACGAGTGCAATGGCAAAATTAACACATTGTGTGAAAACACAAACACAAGATAGATAGCATTATTAGCCTACCTGCAAAAATCACACAACCTTTCGAGTAAATGTACATTGTGAAAGTCATACATATGTGGCACACTACAAAAAATGTGTGCTTATTTATAGTTTATATTACAAATGAATGCTTATATGCAAGTTCTAAAATAGTGATTGAAAGCGTGTAATGTGATTACATTGGGTCCAGATTTCTGTGTTTGCGTTCATTAGTGTGTGAATGAGCGTGTGTGTTTCATTTCTCTGTTTGCATTGGCCATTTGGAGGCAGACAAAAATAACAGCTCTCTTAAAGCAAACACATATATTTTATACTTCCTACCACAGCGAGGGAGGGAGACCAAGCATCCGTTGCCATAAATTACATACACACTTATTTTCTCCTAATTTACTTTTAGTATAGATTGTTTTACTTATGTTTGTACCTACACTTTTCTCTTTAAGAGAAATCAAAACCAAATCAAAGAAACATGTTCATTTTACAGCTATACTCCTAAACAGAGGGCTTTTGTGTATATATGACCCCATTCAAAAGTCTGGGGCGAGTACGATTTTTTTAAAGAAATTATTTTTCTGCAAGGATGCATTAAATTGATCAAAAGTGACATTTATAATATCATAAAACAATATTTCAAATAAATGCTGTTCTTTTGAATTTTCTGTTTATCAAAGAATCCTGAAAAATATATAGCAGTTTCCACAAAAAATATGAAACAGCACAACTGTTTTCAACATTGATAATAATCAGAAATGTTGAGCATCATATTTGAATAATGTCTGAAGGATCATGTGACACTGAAGACTGGAGTAATGATACTGAAAATTTAGCTTTGTTAACAGGAATATTTTATAATTTTTATTATTACAGTTTTTACTGTATTTGTGAATAAATAAATAAATGCATCCTTTGTGAGCAGAAGAGACTTCTTTCAAAACCATTAAAATCTTACTGACCTTAAACTTTAGTAGAAACTTTAGTATACATCAAGGCTCTAAATATGTACGTACTGTATGTGTGATCGATATATATAATATTTTATGTTAAAAAAAAAATCCAATGCATTTACTAACACACATACAATTCCAAATCTCTCAACACGTGGCATAGTATATCAGTGCCAGCTGTAATTACAGTAATCCTTAAAATCCGCACTTCCAGGTCCAGATTTGGTTTCAGAAAATCTATCAATACACACCGTGCTAACCCTCTTAGCAAAACCACCCAGATAATAACATCTATCAAACATGATTCACCCCTTACAATTTCCTATTTACCAAGATTTATGGTGGTCATTATAAGAATACGTGCTACATGTGTTCACATGATGCCTGTCCCACACTGCACAAAGGTCCTTCTGTTTCACTGTCTGACTGAGCACTGCGCACGCGTGTGTGTGTGTGTGTGTGTGTGTGAGTGTGTAGATGAGTTTGGTTAACAGCAGTCCACACGCTCCTGCTCTAAACGGTTCAATTGCAACAAAAAGCAGAGGCCATCAGTAAAGCGCTACGCCTGTGTGTCCATTGTGCAGCAGAGCTGGTTTGTCGTTCATTTATGAGCGTGTTTATTTGTATGCGCGCACTCATGCGTGATCAGTGACAGTCTGTGTGGTCTTTGAGGTTGTGGTTTGGCCCTCATTGGCCCAAAGAGGGAAGGACACACTTTAACAGCGTTTCAGCGGGCAGGTCTCAAGGGTCTGTGTGGTTCATGCCCAGTGTTTCATGCCAACCCACACGAACCACACCACAGATCCACAGTGCCAGCACTAACCCACACCACAGCCCTCAGAAAATGACTTCTTTTAATTTATCACTGACCAATAATATATGTCCAAAAATGTTTAATAAAATAAAATATACGGCACTCAATGTCAAAAATATTGTATTTGATTCTAAATATAAAAATTGTAAAGCTAAACATTTTTTTTTAAATTGCATCTAGTTGACCTCACTAATCAACTAATTGACAACTAGATGACCATTCTGATCCCTACTGTGCATGATTCAAAAAAAATTTGCATTCATACTGTAGTCAAAATGTAACTATAGCTTCACATGTGAAATGACTTTCCTTTTCAGCTGATGTAACCTGTAAAGACTTACTTTCCAACCACCTATCTAAAACAGACACTTCTCAACATCCAGTCAAACCCCAATGGATTAAATCAAGTCTCATCCTACATTTCGTCTCATTTAACTTCCTGTTTCACTCTGAAATGCGCCACATTACAGGACGGGATGCTGTTTCTTGTCCTGGCACTTAACTTAAGCAATGCTCATGTGTAGTGAGATGGCCAGATGGCCAGGTGCTGATACATGGAGTGGCGAGTCATTGTGAAACACATGTCCAGTCTGTTGGGTCTCCTGGCGCCTGTTCATCCACAGGACGTCCACTGCCCTGCCTCTGTGATAAAGAGCCTTTCCTCTGACCTGTGCACTGACATGCTCTCTTCCCAACACGACGCTCAGCCGCTTAGATTTACAACACCCTTCAAAACCAGAGACCAACACAATCTCAGCACTCAGCGGGTGGACAGCATGAACGAGAGTTCATTCGTAAAAATGTTCCTGACACAAAACCCTCTGGTACACAACCTCTACATTAATCCATCACATCATTTCCCTACATACTGAGCATATTATTTATACATACAACTAAAGATGTCAAGTGTGTTTGTTGGCTAATATAACTAAAGCTTCCAAAACAGATCATCCTATTAGATTTTAGATCCAGAACTATTCATCTAAACATTATGGAATAGTATATAGTCACTTAGTTCTAGAATATGGGATAAACAATAAAAATACGTATACAAAAACTTTCAAGCAAATATTAAATCACATGGACTACTTGCATAGTCAGTCACTGTAAGCTTTTAATAGCTATGAAAAACACTGGACGGGAATGGCAAGATGTGCATACATTTTAAAAAATGTGCAAAAAAAATTTATGTACTCAATTGAGGTGAATACATTTTTTATTCAATAAGAAGACATGTACATAAACTATGATAGAAGCACATTTACCGAATAAATCCCTCAATGCACAACAGAAAAACTCACGTGACTTTGTCTTAAAGGGATAGTTCACCCAAAAATGAAAATTCTGTCAGTATTACTCTCCCTCATGTTGTTCCAACCCCGTAAGACCTTCGTTCATCTTCGGAACACGAATTAAGATATTTTTGATTAAATCTGAGAGCTGGATCACTCCTCCATAGGCTTCTAAGGGATTGAAACTTGCCGGCCCTGAAAAGTTATTAAAGACATTGTTAAAATAGTCCAAGTGACTACAGTGGCTCAATCTTAAGTTTATCAAGCGACGAGAATACTTTTTGTGAAAAAAACAAACAAAAATAACGACTTTATTTCAACTATTCATTTCCTTCTCTATGGGCCTCGAGTGAGTTCACTAGTGTAACAGCGTAAGCTTCTGTTGTTGTACATCACACATAGGCTCACTATTGGCCGACGCTGGTCATGTGTGTGATGCGTGTGACGTACAACAACAGAAGCTTATGCTATTACACTAGTGAACTGACTCAAGGCCCATAGTTGAAATAAAGTCGTTATTTTTGTTTTTTTTTGTGCACAAAAAGTATTCTCGTCGCTTGATAAACTTAAAGTCCCTGTAAAGGCAATTTAAAAAAAAAAATTCTAAACACATTATAAATGTTAGAAATGTATTGCTAAAACATATTACAAAGACTGTGAACTGTGAAGAACTGAATTGTGGAGTTAGACCGTTAAACAGTTTTTCACCATTGCTATTTTCCGGATTTTTTGGGCGGGTCTAAAACGGGGCTCGATGACGCACTGGAGCCCTGAGCTCCTGGACACGCCCCTACTTGATGACGCACTAGAATCACTGAGACTGGCCGCTCCACTAACAATATAAATAGAGCACATTCACGTCAGTTTGCCGCTCAATCGCGAGTTACTGTCAGTACTATTATTTGTTACTACATCGTACAGTTCGCTAGTTAGCTATGTATTCGTCACGGAAATGCGTACTACCTGGATGCGATCATGTACAAAACAGATCGGTGTCCTTATTTAAATTTCCTAAAATCGATCACATCAAGAAGAGGTGGATTAATTTTGTGAAGAGCCACCTTGATAGAGAGCTGAGGATCACCACCAAAACCCGCCTCTGTAGTGATCATTTTACACGGGATAGTTTTATAAACTTTCGTCGGAGACAACTGGGATTCACTGATAATCCGCTGTTACTGGTGAATGGGGCCGAATCCACTATCTCCCCCCTTGGCCTTCATCCTCCCGTCGCGCCGACAACTGGTGCCATCATCGGCAGTGCGTGCCCACCAATGAGTGTAAGTTGCCTTGTGTGCTTATGTTATATTTAAGTTAACCTAATAAGCAGCTAGGAGCATCCATTCCGGCTGTAGCGGGTGACAGTTGAGTGTGGCAACGGCAGCTTTACCGCGAGTGGGCGTAGTTACAGCGCAACCAGCGGACAAGCCCCCAGCGTTTGAGAGCAGAGACTACTGCTCATTTTTTCAAGATTTTGATAGCTTATTTTATGTACTTGCCGGCTTTTTTTATCATTCAATTTTGGCTGGGTGGCTAAAAACACATTTTTCTGTGATATGACAAACTCAGAACACATACTTCATTTTGACTTTTCAGGGACTTTAAGATTGAGCCACTGTAGTCACTTGGACTATTTTAATGATGTCTTTAAGAACTTTTCGGGGAACAAGTTTCAATCCCTTAGAAGCCTATGGAGGAGTGATCCAGCTCTCAGATTTAATAAAAAATATCTTAATTCGTGTTCCGAAGATAAACGAAAGTCTTACGGGGTTGGAACAACATGAGGGAGAGTAATTACTGACAGAATTTTCATTTTTGGGTGAACTATCCCTTTAACAGAGGATGTGATTGGATAACTGGACTAACCAGCGGACCAATCACATCACAGCATTTCAAATGTTGGTTCTTAGTTCTGAAATGCCTGAGTCAAAGTCTGTCATCAGAATGATTTGGTTTAATTCTCTCCCAGAAGCGTCTCATGATTGCGTTCACAAACACCAGCATCCGAACGCAAGAGAACATGACAGCGTTTATTGTGTTTCATCTGACGCTCTGAGACGCAAGTCATTTATGATGAAGGAAAAAAGTCACAGTGGCTTCATGACTGCAGCAACTTCCATTTTTATTACAGATTATGAGCTAATTTCCCCAGAATTGATATTCTCTTGAACACATGGGATGGTATGACATTCCAAGTTAAATTCGGAAACTTTAATGGAAACATAGCTAATGAATAAGGTAAAAACAAAAAACAAAACAAAAAAACAGCATGAACATTCTGGTACTATACTGTAGGTTTAAAACAACATGAGGGTGAGTAAATGAAGATTAAATCATTTCAAATTAAAAAATGTAACATTTTTCTTTATGTGGCTCTCATCTGTTCATCAACAGCAGATCAACTCTAATAAGAGCCATGTGGAACAAACCAAGGCAAATGCTCAGTCGAGAGATATTACGCTCTCTATAGTGCTGGCCTGCGTTTTGCTGCTTATCTTTAGAAACGCTGTAGTCAGAGGACTGACATCACTCAGGCTGGAGTGTGCATATAACACCAACACCAGCACACACACACACACACACACACACACACACACACACACACACACACACACACACACACACACACACACACACACACACACACTAACTACAGTTATCACTAACCAAAAGCCTCCTGTCTGGAGTTTCTCTGACCCAGTAGGGTAGAGCTTTACAGGATTTGCTCCACAGATATTAAATCATGGAGAATTATTGTAAATCTGATCAAATGCTCAGCAGAATAAAAGAGATTAAATCCATGATTTCTATTTAACCCATTGAGGTCAGCCATAACTTGTGCACATATTAGTTACTTATTACTTTAAAAACTGGTCTTATTCCACCAGCTAAAATGATCACTGAAGAAATCATTTGGCTCATCAGGATCAGTGGTTCTCAACTGGTGTGTCATTTCTGACAGCAGAATAGGGAAAATAATACCTAATGCAAATAATAACATGCAACTGACAATATAATCATAATTAGGATAGCAAAATAAACAGGCTGTTAAAAGCTGTACGTCCAATCAAACTCTACTACAGTGCAAATTTTGATTAAAATTCATCTGTCACTTGGTAAAAGCTAAAGTCAAATTAGACAGATGCCAACTTGAAAACTATTAACAAAACCAGCGGAAAGCGTTAAAGGGAAAGTTTACCAAAAAATGAAAATTCTATCTTTAGTCATCATTTACAAGTTGTTCCAAACTTGTATGAGTTTCTTTCTTCTGCTGAACACAAAAGAAGATATTTTGAAGAATGTCAGTAACCAGACAGTTGATGGACCCCACTGACTTCCATAGTATGAAAAAACATATATATGGAAGTCGATGGGGTCCATCAAATATTTGGTTACTCATATTCTTCAAAATTTCTTCTTTTGTGTTCAGCAGAAGAAAGAAATTCCTACATGTTTGGAACTACTTTCTGTCCTGTCACTCTGCCAAAACATATGTGACCTCAGTGTTTCCAGCCCGCTTTCTATTTCTATTACATTCACAGTGGCGTCAATGGCATTTAAAACCTTTACGACGGGGAAGGTCAACAGAGGAAGTTCCTATTCGACTTATCTGACAACACTGACGTCATTCCAAATGAGGTTAGCCGAGTAATAAACAAATCTCTAACATAAAATATATCCAACTAATATACTATCTACATTTATGAATGTTGGGGAAGAATGCTCTTTTTGTAATAGGAGTCTTTATGCCATTTGTTTTTTGAATGTGAAAGTGTACAGAGATTTTGGAAAGATTGTTTTTTCACTTTTTCTGCCAAAATTAGAGTATTAATAACTTTGAATGTGAAAGCAATTATTTGTTATTATGTTCATGAAGATAAAAGTATTGACAATTTTGTAAAATGTATATTCTGAACAGCAAATTCTTTATTCATAAATGTAGATTATCTAAATCTCCTCCTTTATACAAGGTTTTCTGTAACGAACTCACTCTTTTAATGAAGTCTCTTAAAGTTGTGAAAAATGTAAAAGGGAATTCAATTGTCACATATTATGAATCTGTATTTGGTGTCTTGTGAATGTCTTTTATTTTTTATTTTTTTTCCCGTTTATCTTTGGAGCCTTGTCTTTGATTCCCGTTTTTTTGTAATGTTGTTCAATGTTCAATAATTTTTTTTTTTTTTTTTAAATAAACAAATGTCTAGTAACAAGGGATTCAAGCTGCACATCAGTATCGCTCCTGCTTATATAGAACATGCATCTACAGTATATAAACTTTATGCTGTAGTATACAAAAGAACATCGTACCAGAAAATTCTTGAAAGAAAGTAAGTTTGCGTTGTCAGTGTAAGTATTAATCTTCTCTCTCTATATCTATTTCTGCCGCCAAACTGTATTGGAACTTGATTATTTACACAATGGTACGAAATGAAACAAGATGGAGCTCAAGTTATTCCTTGCTCATTTTATCAAACATGATGTAGCCTAATGTTTTTGAGTGCAACACAAACCCACTAACACCACAATAAATCACACGAATCTTATGTATTGTTTATACTTACTGATATTTTTGCTGTTCAAATCCCTCCAATATGATGTCACTTCCTGTATGATTATGTCTAGGAAGTGGCTTTTGTTATTTAAAGGGTTTTACAAAATACTTACACAGTTGAAAGTGATGATCAATTAAGACAATATTTTCTAGAAAATATGTTTTGTTATAAACATTTTAATTAAAGAAAGGAAGAAACACCTGGAATATTTCTTAGGGTTTTTTCCCCCGTTTTTAATTTCTCTAATCAAAAGAGAACCCCTTAAAATTGTATGTAAAAATATGTATTTTTCCAATTATTTGTGGTTTAGAAACAGTAATAAAAAAGTAAATCATATGATCTCAAAATTGTGAGATTAATATTTTATCCAGTATATTAAGTATATAAGACATATTTGATGGGGACATAAAAAAATTACTGCATAATAGGAATGTCCCATCCAATTTTATTTCAAATCAGTAGAATGAGAAATATCAGAGTTTGAGAGACTTTTATTGATTTAATAATGATTTTGATCATATTCTCTTATTTGAATGAAGGTCTATTTTTAATTAGCTGGATCATAATTATATATATATTTATATATATGTGATAAAAAATATATATATATTTTTTTTTTTTCATGATTTGGGCTAAAGAAGCACAATTTGTCATGCAAATTGACTGATTTTATTGTTGAAATATGGAGAGTTTTGGAGAGTTATTCCCCAAAGTCAGATATACTGAATATATATTAGGAATATAAATGTATATGGTGGGGGTGGGGGTGGGGGGGGGGTTGACAATATGGTAGCAGAGTAAACTGACTTGACTCAGAAGATTAATTTTAATTTACCACAATATTTCATTATTATCTGACAAACCCCTGCAGTTCCATTAAGAACCTCTAGGGGTTTGTGAACACCTAGTTCAGACTCTTAACCTAGAACTATGAAAGGAAAGTAGAGGTACCAATGAAGAGAGAGAGAGAGAGAGAGAGAGAGAGAGAGAGAGAGAGAGAGAGAGAGAGAGAGAGAGAGAGAGAGAGAGAGAGAGAGAGAGAGAGAGAGAGAGAGAGAGAGAGAGAGAAAGAGAGAGAGAGAGAGAGAGAGAGAGAGAGAGAGAGAGAGAGAGAGAGAGAGAGAGAGAGAGAGCCAGCTGCCACATGTCTGCTATTAGCTAAGTGCTGGTGTTTATGGTCTGCACTGTGTTGCTGTTAAGTGGAGATTATGTCACTAACCAGCTCGAGATGGGGAAGCACTTCACACTGAGGTAAACAGCAACCAGGCAATGAGAGGGCGTCCACTATCATGACCCTCTGCCGCATGACTGGACCATTCCCATATGGAAACAACATGACTCCTAAAGTTATAAAGTTAGTGTTGTTAGTGTTAGAAAGAGACAACTTTATATTGTTGAATTAAGAAAAGGGCCATATGGTACTAGCCTATACATATATATTATTTCATCCATCTATACAGATCTTACAGATCTTACTAGTTTTGATGTTAAAATGTCCCAGCTTAATTTGCAGCGACAGCTAGACAACCATTCAAAGTTTGGAGACTTTGGAAACTTCTTCTCAAAAATGTTTATGTTTTTGAAAGAGACTCTGCTGCTCATCAAGGCTGCATTTATTTGATCAAAAATACAGTAAAAAACAGTAATATTGTGAAATATTATTACATTTTAAAATAACTGTTTTCTATTTTAATATATTTTAAAATGTAATTTATTCCTGTGATCAAAGCTGAATTTTCAGCATCATTACTCCAGTCTTCAGTGTCACATGATCCTTCAGAAATCATTCTAATATGCTGGTTTGATGATTAAGAAACATTTCTTATGATTATTATCAATGTTGAAAACAGTTGTGCTCCTTTCATATTCGTGTGGAAACTGTGAGACATTTATTTCAGGATTCGTTGATGCATAGAAAGTGCACCAGAACAGCACTTGTTTGAAATAGAAATCTTTTGTAACATTATAAATGTCTTTACTGTCACTTTTGATCAATTAAATGCATCCTTGCTGAATAAAAGCATTTATTTCTTTTTTAAAAAGTGCTTTTGTAAATGCAAATAGCAAACAGTACGTTCTAGGCCGCACCAAGAGACGTTTTTTGTGTTTTTGCGTGACTGAGTTTCTTATAAAAAGAGTGTATCTCATCATTTGCTTGGTTTGGATGGTGTCCATCAGCAAGGGGGTTTTATTTGGTGCTTTTGGTGTGACGGACTGAACCCTCACTCACAAATCCCTTTCAATATGGTTCACATTTCTCATCTCATACGAAATGCACCATAAATCATCTGTCGTCATAATCACAGAATACAGGCTATTGATCTATATAAACACACTTGCATCCTCAGGGGCTTGATTTCTATCACACTCACTAACTCAAGACCACTGACAAAATGAATGCTGAAACCGTAGACAATTGAAATCGCTCTGCGGAAACCTCTAATTTTCTCTTCGCGGCACAATTCCATTTACAAACCATTAAATAAACCAGATTGAGATCATCTTCCAAACCAGCGTCGCCTGTCCTCCACTGAGGTTCAAACCACACAGTCGTTGAGATCGAATTAATTTCGAGCTGCTGCGTTTCAGGCTCATCAAAGGAAACGGGAGGGAAAAGTGTCTTATGATTCTTCTGTCAACACTTCCAACAACCCGTTTCACTTCCACAATCTGATGCATTTCTGAATGAAACTGGATATTCAATGCGATTTCAAGTTGAACAATGAATTTTGCACAAAAAGAGCATGTATTAAGAAAATAAATATGGTGTATTTTGATGTCTTGTTGACGTTAACAGTCGCAATCATGCATGCAGAATTCCAAGAGAAACAAGGAACGCTGATGTTGTTGACAGACACAGCAAATGTGTCATTAACAGCATAAATCACTTTTAATGATGTTCATTCGGCAAACACAAACTCCTCAATTCACGGGCCAAAACCTTCCAGTCCAAGTGCCGTGGCACGGCATGAAAGGGAAGATGCAATAGTCGTTTCTTCCCTAATTGTGATGTAAATATCCAAGTGAAACGGCTTCTCGAACAAGAAAAAATGTAGGGCAGGGAACTGATTGGATGGTTTGCTATTGGTGGATCTCATGTGAGTGACAGGTTTTCCCGCCCTTGCGCCAGTAAATGCGCCATGAGAGATGAGAATGATGATGAATTTAAAAAAACAACGTGCACGGATTAATAATTAAAAATAATAAATAAAAAGAAAGAATTGCTAATTTCTGTGTACTTTAAATCTTAAACTCTATTTTTTTTAAACTGTGCTTGCAAATAATACAATATTAATTTGAAAAAAAGCCACTTAATTAGAGTACACTTTCATGACTATGTTTCTTAACACAGCTAAGTACACTTTTGAAAAGTGCACTTTGTAATAATGTCAAACATTGTAAATCATTGTTTTAATAATTGTTTGTTGTGGTTTGAAGTACACTTATTTTGATGTGTTGACTAACATACTGAAGCATATGTAAAGTACTTGATTATAATTTAACTGTATGTGTTATTGAATATTACATTTAAAGTTAATGTATTTACTAAATTTACTCAGTAAAAACTACATAATATTTTTGTTTAGTTAGTATACCATAAAATGCATTTTAAACCCATTTTAAAAGACAATAGAATTAATTATGAAACGACATACTGTATAAAGATGTACTTAAGACCTACTTAAGTGGGTCATAAAGCTCTCTTCAGATAATCAAATAATTGCATTTAAAATAAATGTAAACTAATACATTTTCATTTAATTGCAAATAACATGCAATAAAAGTGTCTAAAAACATTACATTCAGTTCACACTTAAGTATATTAATTTAAAGCAAATTATTTCAGTAATAAGTACTCTTTTTAAAAGTATTCTATAAAGTGTACTGCTTTTCGTAACACTTTATTTCGATGGTTCACTTTAGACATTCTACTAACTACATTACTACAAGTAACTTTGCATGCAACTACAGGTCAACTAGCAGTCATTGGAGTATTAGTAGACTGTCTGCTTAATATCTGCTAACACTTTATTCTGATGCTCCTCAACAGACATTCTACTGACTATAAGTGACTTTGCAAGTACATGTCAACTTATTCTACGAACACCTAACCCTAACCTAACAGTCTACTAATACTCTAATGACTGCTAGTTGACATGTAGTTGCAAAGTTACTAATAGTTAGTGTCTAAAGTGGACTATTGAAATAACTGCGTCCCTCATGGGAACGGAGCGCAGGGGTACAGCTCGATTCTCCATCCAGGGGTGGCTGGTTCCAGTTAGAGTTGGGCTGGGATGTGGTGTTGGGCCCAGCTGTGGTCATGAGACAGTGCCAGCGAGGGCCTGGACGTCCGCCTAGAACCACAACCGCTGACGGGACCGCACCTCTGTCAACCTGGAGCAGGACAAAGCACCTTTTCAGCACTTGCTCTCCTTCAAACTAACTTTTTTCCCTCTACTTTGGTCCAGTTACCTCCAAGAGCTTGGAAAGAAATTTTAATTTAAAATGAACATTTCCATTACAACTTTCATCCTGCGACCCTACAGAGGACAAGCAGTTTGGAGAACAGATGGATGATAGTTTTAAGTAAAAATTTTGTATCTAATAGGGTTAGGGTTATATTTCATTTTTATTTCAGGTTTATATCAATTGAAGAAAATGATTTTCAAAAGGTTTAATTTGAACAACTCTGATATGTAGCAAACAAAACTATGGAATTTGTTTTAAACAATTTTCTGTCAAAAATGTAACATTTGGTGCATGTTTATTGTGATTCCTAAAAATAAAATGATAACAGCATGCGGTTGAACAAATGACAGAAATGTATTTATTTATTTTATTACTTTTAATTTTATTTAATAATTTTTTTGTCATTATACATTAAAAGGATAGTACACCCAAAAATGTAAATTCTGTCATTAATTACTCACCTTCATGTCGTTTCAAACCTGTAAGACTTTCGTTCATCTTCAGAACACAAATGAAGAAATTTTTGATGAAATCTGAGAGCTTTCTGTCCCTCCATTGACAGCAACGCTACTGACACTTTGACACTTCAAAAAGTTAATAAAGAGATCGTAAAACTAATGCAAATAAATGGAGCGGTTTAGTCCAAATTTTCTGAAGAGACTTGATCGCTTTATATGATGAACAGATTGAATTTAGGATTTTATTCACATTTAAACATTGATCAGAAAACATAAACAGAAGCCCAACCGAACCTGCGTAACAAAGAATGAACCTCATTGGTTCTTGATGAAGCTCAAACGAACCTGCGTAACAGAGAATTAACCTTATTGGTTCTTGCACGCAAACATGCTTGAGCTTCTGTTTACCACAACTGATGTTTGAGTTGACGATCAAAGGAGAGAAAACTCAGTCAGATTTAATCAAAAAGATCTTCATTTGTCTTCTGAAGATGGACGAATGTTTTATGGGTTTGGAACGACATGAGGATGAGTAATTAATGACAGAATTTTCATTTCTGGGTTAACTAACACTTTAAATGTATTCAAGAAAAACTTTATTTTTCACTGTAAAACAAGTTACTGTGAACTTTTTTGGCTAATCTGTTTTCGCCAAGGGCACTTGAACAAGAACAAGCAGTGGAAAGAGGCAAAGACAGTTAGGGGGCGATGCTAGTTGGAAACTGGAATTAATGTTCCTTGCCAGGACAAGATGGGAGAAGTTCTTGTCCTCACAGGTTGTCGGCATTGAGTCAAAACTGATTTAATTACATTCTAACCCCAAGACAAGCACAGACATTCCTGAGTGTTTGGAAGGGCAGCCTCCTTCAACCTGCAGCCGGCAAGCTAATTATCCGCACAATAGACACTGTGTCCAGGTAAATGACTTTAGATATTACGCATTAGCTGAGGGAAAAATTGCAGGCAACAGGAGCGGGAAGGAGGTCATCCTTCTTTTATATGGTGTTGAATGAACCTTAGGATTCTTTGGCTCATCTGTCTTCCCGCTCAAACGAGCAGCTGTCTCTGATCCGTGCGCTACAGACTAATTAAGTCATGCTAAAACTGAAGCTGCCAGCAAATATCACTCAAACCCGTATAAAAAGCAGCATTTAAGAAACACGGTTAAGATTTGAGAACCAGTTAGTTATTATCTGCAAAACGATTGTCATGATTTTTTGTTTTTTATTAATGGTTTTGTAATGTCAATACTACAAAATAATGCAAAAACAAGAAATAGACAAAACAATACATCTTGCTACCGTGTTGTCCTTGCTATGCAAATGACTCTGCATTCACAAGCAAATTACTCTTTTGTGTGAGTTATTTTTAAGGAATCAGTCAAAAAGACTCACAAATTAGTCTTGAACTTAGTCGTAACAGATTTCGAATTGCTCACTTAAAGGGGTCCTATGCCCTTTTACAAAGTCTTGATTTTGTTTTTGAGGTGTACTAGAATATGCTTTCATGCTTGATTGTTGCAAAAACACATTATTTATCATATATTTTACATTATTATTATTCCGGTTTCGATGAAGCCCCTCCTCCAGAAATACAAAATGTGCTGTGATTGGTTAGCTGGCCCAGTGTGTTGTGATTGGCAGCGCTTAGCGCGTGCTCGGGAAATATCCCGCCCCTCCATTACCACAAGTTCTGCTCTTGTGTAAATATATGGTGGTGGCAAAAATTAAACCTGATTCAGACCCTGACAATGTTAACAAACAAGAAGCATCCAGAACGGATTTTATGCATGGACGTTGCAAGCACTGATTTCACAGGACATTTGTTTGTACCAGTGGTGTGTTTTTCTTGAACATTACAGGTACGATGTTATCCACCATTTAATCATGGTATTTGTCGGAAAAATATGGTTATACAAACAGTAATTGATCACAAAAAGGTGGTGAAAAGCCTTACGGAAGCGAGAGTTTACAAAAACTAGTAAACAACACTAATGTTGGCTAGCCGGCGGGCATACCAACAACATAAAACTTATAATTAGAACTTTTAATAGAAAATGCGACTACAAATAATAAGACATACTTACAAGATGTCATTCACAAACAACAGATTGTCCCGACAAAGTGGAAACTGCTCCATTTCAGGAGAAGCTTTTATGTGTTGTGTAGTCTGCTGTTCTTCATAAAAATGTGCAGCGCACAAATAAACACAGAGATTATAATGTTCAGGAACAGTGTTTAAAATAAATTTGACCCATTCTAAGTGCGTCAGCCTTAGGAAGGTCAAACAAATGAGTTGTGGAGAAAAACAGTGTATCATTGACATAGCAGCTCATCCAGGCCTTGTCCTTTTCTGTGTATTCTGTGGGTGGGGATTATTTAAATGAGGACCATTATGACTTCATAAAGCCGTAAAAAAATCGCGTTGTAGTCCAAACGAGCCGTTCGATTGTAGTTCTTGGAAAGGGGATTCTGTTAAATAAAATATCTCCCTTTGGAGTGGACTTTGAGATTTGTAACCTTGTAGATCTTTTTTATGCTCAAACAGAAACATTACAAACTAACTAAAGTTGAAAAAGTGAAAAAGCATAATAGGATCTCTTTAAGTCACAACTTACAATGTCCAAAATGGACTAAAACTGAATAATTTCCAGAACTGATTCATTTTGAGTTGTCTATGACATTAGATACTTCTAGACTATGTCTAATATCAAAGAAAATAGTTTAGTATCAAACAATTGTTAAAAGACGTTAAATTCCTTAGCTGTTGATGGACAACTTCTGGATTATCTACGTTCAAAGCTTCACGTTCCACCTCAAAATATGAGAAAAACACCAGGGCAAGATCATCAGAGCTCAGATGAACTGCTCATCTGCTCATTTTCAATTAAAGCTCATTTATGAGACTGTGTTTCTTTATGGCTGTTTTTATTGGCCATCATGAAGATTGGAGTTTATGACAGTAGCTGCACATCTGCTATTCCTCTTAAACTTTAGAGACTCTATTGACAACTTAAGCCCTGTAGAGACAAGCTTTATTATCTAACTTGATCATTTTTAATAAACCTTTGAGGTCAATCTGAGGACTAGTAGCTTGTACCTACCTTCATGTAAAACTTTCACATTTCTCTTGTGTAGACAATCGCTGGACTGAAAATACTATAAATAGTGCAAATCTGGGACAAGAAACTAGCGATTTGCTTGAGAAGTCTGGATTTCTGAAGAATGTGATTGCTGTCACCAAATGAAACTAACTCAAAATAACGATGGTTTCCAGTGTTGCCAGATTGGAAATGTCCAATTATCGTACCAGTAGTTCAAAATTATCGTATTTGGAAGAAAATTATCGTACACGACGTAACCATGCAGAATACAGCTATTTATCCCCACATGTGGGGTGGATTGTTTGGTTTTGTTGACGGGGGGGGGGGGGGGGGGGGGGTGGGGCTAGGGGGGGGCTAGGGGGGGGCTGGGTGGGGGGGGGGGGTTGTAGTGTTGACGTGTGGACCGGGCGACGCCGTGTGGTGCCTGTGTGTGTGTGTGTGTGTGTGTGTGTGTGTGTGTGTATACGTGCTTGCGTGCAGGCAGGCGAGCCTGCAAAATGATTCTGGGTCAGAGAGAGAAGCGGTAGGATGTGTGTTTGGACGAACGACTGAAAACTCTGAAATTATCGTACATTATGGGATTTTTTTCATTATTGATTGTACATCGTACAGAGGTCAAAAATATCGTACAAATACGATAATTATCGTACATCTGGCAACACTGATGGTTTCCGAACAGGCTTACCGAGCACTTCCCCCGGTCCCGCCCCCAAACTCACACTATTGGCTGATGGTTTCTGTGTCTGACATGTTGGGCGAACAATGACTGAATTCATAACAGCATACTGCTAAAATTCTGCTCTTTATTTTTTGACAAAAAGGATAATATAGAAAAAGTAGGAGCAGTAAGGATACTGTTATAAATTCAGTCATTATTCGCCTAACAACTCATTCACAGAAAACATCTAATCCAATTGTGTGAGTTTGGGGGCGGGACCAATGTGTGTTTGCTCGGCCAATGGGTATGTTTTCATAGGGCCATAGAGACCAGTGGGCCAATGGATAGTGGAACTGCATACTACTTGTACTATTTCTGATATTGCATAAATAGGGAATGTGGTATGCTAGTAAGAAAATCTATACCTACAAATATCAAATTTTCTGTGTGATAGGAAAGTTTTCTAAAATGTTATGTTCAATTATGCAAATACATCATTATCTAATTAAATATGCACAAATTTGCATACATTTATAGAACAGAAATCTGAACTGGATAAAGACAGATAACAAATTCTTGTTTAATTTTGTGTTACTTATTATATTAGATTAGAAAATATGTATTGTAATTGAAATCTACTGATATAAATATATTAAATGTAGTAACTTCATGTGTATTTATCTTTCCACTAGTATGAAAAAAGGAAAGTTATGGAAGCAAAACAGCTCATAATTGAAAACAATGGTTTTGCCTATAGTGTTTGCCTTAATAATCAGAAAATACATACATCCTTTTAAGATTACCCTAATGCATCAAAAGACAAAAGAGTTGTGTAAGATCAACAGATAATGCTTTAAAATTACCTTCAGAAATGCCTCGAAACCGACTCTGAAAGTATAATTCACACACTGAGTTTGCTATGTAAGCATCTAAAGCATGGTTTGTGTTACTGATTAACTCCGTTCCACCGTCGCCAGTGTGTTATCTGTGAGTGTGGGTCTGTCTTGCCTGCTCATGTTGACATTCCAGAGGACTGGACCTTGTGCAAACAGCCTCCCGACAGATGGAGGGTACGAGAACGAGCAGATTGAGGTGGAAGTCAGCGCTCTGACGGGCCTCCTCACGTATTTCAACAGCTCTGAGCTGAAGAACTCTATGTGGCAGATGCTCATCCCAGTCTCTCATTAAGCGGATCGTACAGGCTGGTGGAGACCAGTAATGGGGTCTAAATGCTTGTGTCGCTGATGGTCATGACAGGTTTCAGTCACCATAGTTATTGTCCCATGACCCCTGTAATCTCATAAGTGTCTCATCTAAAGATCACAACAAGGTCTAAAAACAAAGGCCTAAAATTAACACTCGCCAAGCGCCAAATGCGAGTAAAAATCGGTATATGAAACGGTGTTAGTCACCAGTTGGCCTGCACATTCTAACAATACAATGTTGTGAGAACATGAAAGTGAACAAACAGTTGATGAGGCATTGCTGCATCATCATGAAAATTTAAGTCTTGCCAATTTAAATATTCAAGTGCAAGAGAATTCCAAAGGAAACTCAATTAATTACTCGCACACCGTGTGGGAAGTTTAAACATTCGAAGAGAGCGCCCAGAAAGCTGCGTCTCAGACACCCCGCGAATACTAAATTGAGCTCTCTTTTACGTCTTCTTGTGCTTGAATGGACAAATTCAGACAAAATTATGCCACAAAATGGCCATCTTGGCGAGTTTAGTTCCAACCTAATCAAGCACACCTGAACAAGTTTATCAAGGTCTTCAAAGTTACTAGAAAATTGCAGATAGCTGAGTTGAACTGAACTCTGCAGGGCAGTGGCCTTCCAGGGCCGGCTTTGAAGAACCGATCTGTGCATTCGGTCTTAAAGTGACAGCAGCCTAATATACCTGTTGCTCTCTGTGTTTTAAATGCTAAAAAAACTAACTGCTCTTGACTGAATAACTTTTGTAACTTTAATAAGGATTAATCTGTTTAATGTATACAGGGAAGACTATGCAGTGTTATTTTACATTTGATTAGCCTACTTTATTCAGTTTCTATACCTGAAAATTGTGAATTTTCACTGCTATCTAAAATTTTGGTGTCATAACTGGCTGGTTTCATGGCTGGTAAAAAAATATTTATGGCCGGTACATTTTCTTAAGTCACCATCCATTGGCAGGTATGGCAAAAAGTTAGTTTTATGGCGTCTAAAACTGCTAACATACAGCATGCCAAAATAGCAAAGCTTGAAATTAACGTCAGATATCTCAATACACTTGTGCCACTGATGGTCATGACAGGTTTCAGTCATCATAGTTTTTGTCTCATCTTTTTGTTTTACTCTCTTCTCTGTTCTGAGGATCAATCTTAAAAGTAAATGTTCTTGACTGGCAATGATGGTTCTATGAAGAGAACCTTTCCATTGCACAAAAGGTTCTTTATAAAGGAAAAAGTTATTTAGATTTTTAAAATGTCCTAAATACTAAGAAAAAAGTTCTTTGGGGAAACCAAAAATGGTTCTTCTATGGCTTTTGCTGTGAAAACCCCTTTTTGGAACTTTTATTTTTAAAATGTAAGTGTGACGCCATTGGGATGAGCAGCTTTAAACTGTCTTAAACACAGCCTTATGAAGAACAAAATGAGCTGTAATGGCACTTTTCTGGGAATGCTGTTTTCTACAGGAATGAAAAGTCATGTAGGAGATCTCAATTTTTCTACAAGACATCAATGAGATCAAATGATTGATTTTCTTAGGTTAACATCTGCTTTTCAGATGATTCTGCAAAGAAAAAGACCCCAGTAATATCATAAGTGTCTTATCAAAAGATCTCAACAATGTCTCAAACTGCTCACATATGCCAAAATAGCAAAACTTGAAATTAATGTTAAATATCTCAATATGAACATTTCTTATCAAATTCGTTCTACATGAAGACAAAGATGTGTGTCTGTGCACTTGACACCAGACACCAGGACACCAGAAAGAGACTGATGATCACATACTATAGCATAAAAAAGAAATCACACACAATTCATTTTTTCCATCTTTAATTTTACAAATCTGTCAGGAACATTTGTTGAGAACAACTTCATCTCATTTGTCTGGAAGAAAATGAAACACTTGAACAATTAATACTTTTGTGTTTTGAAAACTGTATTGTTGATGTGGGTAAAACTGCAAAAAAATATATACTGCAACCTTTTTTCCAGTATTTTGTCAAATTCAAATGCAAACTTCAGTGTGAGTAAAATAGCCGGATAAAAACAAACATCCTCTACTATAGAAAAGGGATTAGCTGACTATAAAAATGTACGTTATTTTTGCATTTTAACTTACCATTCACATTTGTATATATAAAAAAAACGTAAGAAATGCAAATCTTTCGATACCAGCTACAAATAATTATTTGTACCATTACCTCACTGAAATGTCATTTTAAATTACAAAATAAACATTATGAATCATTATCATTATCTACTGTCATCATTAATATTATTATCATCTCTTTATTATTTTGATCTTTTTTTATCCTTTTGATTCTTTTTAACATAAGTCAATAAATTAACATGCTATCTCTTTCCCTGAAAGCCAATACGTGACTGTGTCAGCAAGTGAGAGTTTTGCAGGACCCGACATTAAACGTTTCCCGGATTCAAACCAGCACCACAGCTCAATGTGTCTGAAACATCTGCATGAACAACTGCACCAAAATAAGAGTTTTGTGGCTTTTAGTGCATATTTGTTAATTTTGAGGTCATCTAAATGCTAGTGAACTTCTAATAGAAGACAAATAAAAGAAACTTCCTGTTTTAACAGGAAATACCTCAAAACACACTCAAAAAAACACTTTTTTTAATGTCGAGTCCTGCTGTACATGTGCGAATGTTTGTCTGGGAATGTAATAGAAACATCTAGACTTGTCTACATCCATTTTTGACTCTGGAGAAAAAGAGGGAAAGGGGAGGAATTGTTCGGAAGTCCATACAAAAAATAATTCATTGTAAATATATAATATATATTTTTACATATTTGAATATATTTACAAATATACCCAGCACTATATACCATGTTTTAATATTATTATTTTTTACCAATAAGGATAACTGCATGGGCTTTTGTACGATAACTGAGTTATCACGGTAAAAACGGAACATTTAAAAATAAAACAATTTTAAAATCCAACCGGAGGCAGTGATATGTTTTCTTCTACTTCTTCTTCTGTTAGTTGTGTGTTTCCATATAGTACTCGTTTCCTATTTTCTCCTTTTTGTCTTGGTTTTAGTCTCTTAAGAGTTCTGTACACGTGCTCCATTTCATTTCACTTGGGAACACAGACTCCTGGAATGCCAAGCAACGGAATGATGGCAAGAAAGGAAGAAAATTCCAACATAACGGAAAAAAAAAATCTGCAAAATAAACAAAAAAATTTAAAAAAAGAGGTGGGCCCTTGAGAACAGTCACTTTTCTCTGGTCCCCGTCCTCTTTTTAAGAGCTTGGTCACGTGTTTTTGTGTGCGCAAGTGTGTGTTTCCACAAAAAAAAAAAAAAAAGCACCTGCTCTTCACACACTTCAGTTTCTTTCCGGAAAAGCAGCACTCGGGCGTCTCAGCCTCCCTCAGCACACTCCCAAAGTCCAGCGGGAGCTTCACCAGGAGTCTTGAGGCAGCGTACGGTTCTGGGTGGGTAAAAGTGAACTGTGGGTAAAAGTCTTTCACTCTTTTTGAGACTGGAGGTGTAGCTTGGATGTGGTGGGTCTGGAGGACGTTGAACGGGCTCATGTTTTTATGCCTCCGTTGATGTGCTGGTACTTGGGAAGGCAGGGCTCGTCCGCTAAAGGGTCGTGGGAGAAGACGGAATCGTCTCCGGAAGAGCAGGAGCTGCGTGTGTCGGGGAAACTGGGAGAATACTGCTCCACTGGGGCACACAGGTCCAGATACTCCTACAGACACACAAATGAAGCTATCAGCATATGCATTCTTATGCAGTCCAGATGTTGCATTTAATAGAAAAAAAAATTAAGCCAAATTATATTTCAATTAGTCAATTAGGAATGGAGAACCTTTTCCAGTTGGAAAATAAAACATATTTCTATGGGGAAATAATACATTTGAAAGCAGTGTTATTTTTGTATCATTACTATTATAGATTTTGCTAATATTTTGAATTAGATTTTAGTTATATTTTTATTTCAGTTAAAGTGCAAATACTTTTTTGTTGTGTCATTATTATTATTATTTTTAAATATGTACACATAGTTTATATATATTTGTAAATACCGTTTTTGTTTACACCTACTTATGATATTGTTCAAAGGTTTGAGGTCTGTAAGATTTTTTTATGTTTTTTAAAAGTCGCTCACAAGGCTGCCTTTTAAAAATGCAGTAAAAACTATAATATTGTGAAATATTATTACAATTTAAAACAACTGTTTTCTATTTAATATTATAATTTTTCTATAATAAATATTATAATTTATTCCTGTGATCAAAGCTGAATTTTCAGCATCATTACTCCAGTCTTAAGTGTCACATGATCCTTCAGAAATCATTCTAATATGCTGATTTGCTGCTCAAGAAACATTTCTGATTATAATCAATGTTGAAAACCGTTACTTTTTTTTTTTTAAAAAAGATTTTTTTACTGACCCCAAACTTTTGAACACTAGTGTATATAATCAAATAATTATTTAAAACTTAAATAATACTTTCCACTGTGGTTCACCAGCAATAACACTCAACTACTAGGCGCTTCCTTCAAAATACAGCACGCTCAAATGTTCGAATACTCAATCCGAGTTTAACCAAGCTGGAAACCACAGTGGCAGACTCCACGTCTGAACAGTCTCCTTCAGAACGGCAAGTCTAACCAATATCTGGTTATCGAAATTCAGTGAATCAGAAGGGACCACACCTGAAGACATATATTTTCGAAATACATCATGTAAACATCCAATGAATATACAGTATAAGAAAAAAGTACAGAAGAATGTTTTTCCTTGGTTCATGCCTCAAACAAAATTGGAGCCATTTTCTCTTTGTGGCTGGTACTGAGCTATTTGACTAGAGGAAGAGGGGGGTTTTAGGTTGCTGAAAATGAGTGTTGGATTGAACTCTTGCTGCTCAACACAAGGCAGCTCACATTACTAAAGACCTTCACATCTGTGAGCAGTTTAAGACGGGGGGAAGAAAGCAGAGGCACTTTATTACATTTCTAAAGTTCAAAACGGCGAGCGAGAGCGGGGCTTTTGGCATCATCTCTCTTCCACGGCTCAATCCCCTCTTCGACAAGTTCTGACAGATTTCCATCCCTCAGCCCGCCACACGAATATCGTGGATGACAGCTAGGGAACGGAAAGTATCGTCTAGCGTTCCGTCGTAGGGATCCATCTGACAATTGAGCTACGCTAGCCGCACTCGCAAACCCAAGCCTGGATGAAATCAAACACGTGCAACTCTCGACCTGTACGCTGACCGTAAAAACTTTCCTTCCCTTTGCGGATCTTGCGAAATGTTGCGAGCTGGACCCAGCGTTGGCATGGTTTTGATGGATCCCAGAACTATAGAGAAAGCGTGAATGGTTTCAGGTTTGTGTATGCATGCGTGTGTAAATGTGTGCACATCTCACCTCGTTGGTCGCCAAAGTGAGAATGCGGTCCAAGTCCTCAACCAACTGTTTGAATGTGGGCCTGTGGGAAGAGATCGCATGCCAGCAGTCCTTCATCATCATGTACCTGGGAAAGAGGAAAAGACAATGTGACATCATTTATTTATTTCTATGCTTTGTTTTGGAGATCAAGTGCGGTGCAACCATTTGAGTAATCAGACATGCTCAGGCGAGTATGTGTGCGCTAACTATCTGGTTCGATGAAAGGGCAACCTCTCAAAGCTACTGCAACGTCTCATTTTGGCAGTAAACCAACATGAAAGTTTGTTAGGTCATTGACATTATGGCTGGTGAGAAGGAGCTCATTTGTCACTGCGAATGCTATGAGAGCTGTGAAACTACAATCTGTTGGTTGTTTTCAGAAGCTGCAAAGTGTCTTGGAAGAGCCAATTCACACTAGCTGGGAAATTAGCTTCAAGTCGACATGAAACAACAACAATAGCGTAACTAGCTCATTCACACAATAAATGCAAGGCAAACATTGGTAGAAAAAAAGTGGTTAGTGGGACTGCCATCAAAGGAGCTAAATAACAATTAGACATTCGGCCTGAATAATCAAAGTAACACAAATTGCTTTCACTTATTGCTGATTACATCATACACTCGAGCAGCAGACACAGCAGATTCCGGCATAGTCGTTGGCTGTGTGGCATTGTGTGTGCGTGAATGTGTGTGCGTGATCCTTTTAGGCCGGGGTGTGTTTGTTTTGGTGATTTCAAATATCAATAGCGTTTAGCAGAAATCACTTACACTGCACCTTTAACTAGTATATAATGAAAGCCAAAAATATGATTTAAAAAAGGTGAGTTGGACGCCAGCTTAACTAGCTCACTGACGTGGTGAAGTATATAAGAAAAATGGGAGAAAATGAAAATGATTACTAGGACTCTAGCTTAACTAGCTCAATGACAAAGTAAATGCAAGCAAAGAAAAATGGTAGAAAAAAATGGTTAGCAGGACACTGACTTAACTATTACATGGGGCACACTGAATGGAAGATATGATGAAAAGGTTGGTTGGATGCTAGCCTAACTAGTTCACAGACACTAAATACAAGACAAAATTCTTTTGGAAAAAGTTATTAGAAGGAACCTGATGGAAATGCAATACAGAAAAAATGGTAGGAAAAATGATTTATACTACACTGTATGCCAGCTTAACTAGCTCACTGACATAATAAATGCAAGTTAAAATATGGTAGGACAATAACCATTAGTAGGACATCAGCTCACTGATAATGTAAATGCAAGACAAAAAGTGGTAGAAATAGAGGTTGCACTTTATTTTACAGTCCTGTTCCCCATGTATACTATGTACTTATAGTTATTACAATAACTGGGTAATAACTTAGGTACTAAGCCTAAACCTACCCCTAAACATAACCTTAACCCATGTTGTTACCTTATATTACCAAGTACTTTCTTAGACAAGTACACTGTAAGTACATGTATTGTAAAATAAACTGCAACTGAAATAGAAAATGATTAAAATAGTAACCAGGACACTAGTTTAAAGTCACATTGAATGCAAATAAAAATGACAAAAAAGGTTAGTGGGGTGACAGATTAGACTAACAGACATGCTAAATTATTCCAAATATGAATAGATTTTAGCTATCAGGAAAGAATGCTATTACCAACCATGTAACATGAAACCTTTGAGAAAAGAACACTCACAACTCGTTGGTGCAGTTAGCAGGTTTGTCCATACGATGACCCTCTTTTAGTAGCTTAAAAAGCTCCTCGACAGGTATTCCAGGATACGGAGAACCCCCGAGCGTGAAGATCTCCCACATTAAAACCCCAAACGACCAGCTGGAAGAGACAAAAACACACATTCATCAGATCACTTTCGCAGTACAACACATTTCTCTTGTGGTTCATTTCACACTTTCAATCAGTGTTTTGACAAAATACAATGCGAGTGTATTGACATGTAATTGAAATGTTGAACAATCAGCATTTTGTTCAGTTATTCTCAACAACCCCAGTCAAAGGGAGCAAAACATTCCAGCCACTTCTGTGGTACCATCACTTCACTATCCCCAAAATTTGGATGAGGATCGCTCTGTGAAATTAAGCCAAAACTCCAAATCTGATCCATTTACAGTAGTGATATTTGTTGGCGCTAACAACGCAGTAGCTGTTGGGGTCTAAATGCTGTCTTTTCTCGAGCGTTTCAGACTGTGGGACCACTCTTACACGACTCAAATGACTCTGGACTCAAAGCTGGCTTTTGTCCTCCATGGAACGCCACAATGACACATATTGTCCAGCCAAAACAAACATTAGCGAGACCCACAGGAAACAAACGTCCAGAGGGCGGAAGATTGTAGCGGGGAATGATTTTTCATCACATGCCAATTCCATGTTGCTTCATCTAAGACCGGGGGGGTGGGTAAAATACTCAAATGACGATAAGAGTTTCCACAGAGGGTTCCACACGTTTTGACTCATCATATGAGAGTCCCAAAATAGGCCGGAGGACATGCAGAGCCAGAAATCCTTATCATCTGCAAAAGCTTTTATTTATCCTGCTGAGTTGATAAAAGCATTTCACAATCACAAGATATAATGGTTTGAAATTATCAATGCATTACACAATGTGCTTAAGAAACAGATCTCCACAGACACACACACACACACACACACACACACACACACACACACACACACACACACACACACACACACACACACACAAAGAGTAGAAAAGAGTAGAAAAGAATAGCTTAAGTGAGATCTATGTAACTTCTCAATTGCTTCTTGCAATGAGATTTAAATGAGAGCAAATTGGGACTTTTGTTGCAGTCTGCTTCCTCTGAAAAAAAGTTTAATAATAAATCAAAGATCTCAATTATGAACTCAAATATTTTTTCATAAAATTCTAGTAAGATCACATGACCTAAGCTGCTCTCTACAGTACATACATTTAACAGCTCTATATACTGTACTATATGTCAAATATTGACTAATTTATGTCTATTTTTGTTGCTCCCATGGAATTTTTCAAGAAACATCTTAGACTAAGTAGATAAGTAAATGAAGCATGAACTCATTATTTAGTCTCCTGAGCTACAAAAGAGCAATCTCTGAGTAACACATTTTTTTTTCTGGTTGTACTCCTTTCAGGTGACCGGTTGCAGTCACAATACACAAAGCAAAGCTCAAAGACTCCCTGCTTTCGTTTACTCCTGCGGTCACTCGTCCACGTGTTTGTTTACATAATCAGTTACCCTGTTTGTCTTCTTCTCGTCTTTATCTAGTGCCGCATCTTCTCTGACATGTTTACTAAATTCATCATCTCTATTCAGTCACCCCATGTAACCACTGCTAACCTCCCCATGATCAATCACTCACACTAAGAGCACAAAAAGGGTCACTGCAATGCCCTCTTGAACCCTTACGCTTCAATGCAATAAGCCGCAATCAGCTTGCGTCTACTATTCTCTAGCTAATAGACTTTGCCTGCTAATTAGCAATGAATGGGTGAATCTAAAAAAAAATCAACTCAAAATTAACAGAAAGAAATAAGAAATATTATTTTGCATGAAGAAAACACGCTTAAATTTCATGGAAATAATGCCTCAATGCATATAATCTTCATTTTTTACAAGAAAAAAAAAACTATGTAATTCAGCTGTATGTGTATGTATATATATATATATATATAAGGGTGACACCTTGTTAATCTAATATAGCTGACCTTGCATGGGGCCGGATGAACCTTAAACCATATTTTCATCCATATTTTCATTTTTGCAAGCTCTGCAACTTACATCGTCCCATTCCCTGGGGGTCTTGTTTGTCAATTTTTATTATAATTTATGTATTAATTTAATATGATGTCATATATAGATTGTGTCTGCCTCTGAGCCAATCAGAGAGCTCGGAACCCTAGCTGAGATAAAAGATTCGAGAGTTTGCCATCAATAAGGGTCTCTTTGCTATTGATTCGATTTTACTGCACGGACCACACAAAGAGCAGACACAGATGACAAAAGATAATGACCTGCAAGAGATTACAAAACAACACAAACACTTACAACATATTTCATTAGGGGTGGACAGTATGGCCAAAGTCTTAAATGATAATGTCTGTTTTTGTACATTCCAATGTATTAAATACTGCACAAACAAAAGATTGAATTTGAAACTTGATGGGCGCAAACCAAAAGATCAGATTATTAATAACAAAAGAATGTAGAAATGACTGCAGCCCAAGCATGAGACCAAAACTTCAAAACGGCCCGCAGAGGCTGCGTGAAAAATCCAACATGCACCAAAGCGTAACTTCCGGTTCGTTTCATCTCTTTATGAGACAAAGAAAAAAAAGTACGCTTAAAATGAGATGAAACAAGCTTGTACTAGCGGATAAATGCAAACTCAAATGACAAAAAAAACAGGATTATTTCACTCTATGGAAAATAAAAAGAGGGGAAGAGACATTTAAGTGTTCAGAAAAAGAGAAAACAATGGGGTAGAGAAGTGCTGGAGAGAAGAGTGTGACGGGACGGAGTGAAGGGAAGATCGAGGGCATTTCCGTCCAGACTCTGGGAGGTGAGAGTCTGGCCCGTCTGAAGGGCTTTGAAGCTGTGCAGATTAGTAACACGGCACTGGTCGCAAGTCGAGCGTGAAATCTCTCGCTTTTTGGTGTAGCGCTGGCCGCGAACAGCCCTTCTTCTTTATCTGCCTTACAAAAACTCTTCCTTAACTTTCCATCACTGTTCAGAAGGGGATCAATTCTCGTACCCTCAACTCACCTGCCAGCAGTTCCTATTCATTCCCAAACTACTTGCTTTATACAAACACACAGCGACTCCAATCACAGCAGAAGTGTTTTCCTGCTCTACTGAAAAATCAGTACCTTTTCAATTTGTAGAAAGACAAACATCTCTAACAGTATCATTTTCAAAAGCCATTTAGACCTCGATCCATTACAACTTCCGCATTTCCTTCAAAACCACTGTGCAGAAATAATAATAAGCTATTAGCTTTCTATACGCACATTTCCTGTTATAATTGGTTTAACTCTTCACATGTGGAACCAGTAAAACCAGTTGCACTTTCATACATTCAAATGTTCGTGGTTGTGATAGGTTTTTTTTTTTTGTTGCAATTGCTTAGGTTCAGTAAATAATATGCAAGGGCTACGGAGTGAGTTTGAGTTATAAACCTAAGCAAAAGCTCAATAATAATCATGTTTTCTATGAAATGTCCACATAAAAAAATTAAAAAAAATGAAGCACATAAATGGTTGACTTACACATCACTCTGGTGCGTGTACACTCGGTCGAACAGCGCCTCTGGAGCCATCCATTTCACTGGCAGACGACCCTACAGACATCAATAGAAGAAAAGGTCAAAGACGGTCAACACACAACAACATCCACACACTGCCAAACTCACATCTTTATCTGTACGAGACCCTTGTTAGCCTGAAATTTAATTAAGCCTCAAGCAGCCAATAATGATTGGGAATTAAATCCTGGTGGGACATATCGCCGAACTCTAATTTCCCGAAGGAGCCTTTGTGGGGGTTTATAAATTGAGGCTAGTGAAGAAGATATAAGAGTAAATGGCATTTACAGATCCAATAGGAAGGGCTCCGAGTTCACAATCTCCTGGCTGACCGTGTTTTATTTAGACAGGGTTGAACTAGTGTAATTGAATCTAACCCCAGCCATTAATCAGTCGTCAGTATCGCTCAATCTGGGCTTTGCTCGTTGTTTTAATAACGCCAAACTATGTTTAAAATATTCATGGCCAGATCTTGGTGACCTTGATAAGAACTTAGAAATAAATCAGGACTAAAGCAGAACTGGTGAGTTAAGTTTGGAAAAGTTGCTGCTTACATTTACTTCCATGTTGTAAAATCCAAGTCCTACCAGTTAAAGGTTGGCAGGCTAGTTTTTTGGACATGGTAGCTGGTTTTCTTCTGGTCTAACCAGCATGACCTAGAAGGTCCATCGGGATTCATTGATCAGTTAAATTTCCAGCTGTTGAACCTGTTTTTTCAACCAGATCCACAAGCTGGAAACCCAATTGATCAACCATCAATACCATCTAACAACTGTAAATGACCAACTAGAATAATGCACAAAAAGACTAGGAATGTTTAATAAGTAAATAGGGACCATTTTGATTTCAATCCAAATGATCAACCAACTTCAACCCTAACTAACCACCTGAACCAGCTAATCAAGGTCTTTGGGATTACTAGAAACTTCCAGGCAGGTGTTTGGAGCAGGTTGGAGACAGTGGCCATTGAGGAGTGGAGTTTGACACATGTGAACTAGAATCATGCACAATAAGGAATGTTTATTTATTAAGTAAATAGGATTATTTAAATTTAACAATGATTATGATGCTATCAAGATTCACACACTTTTTCGCTGCCATGTCTGATGACCTAAACTCTTGGATGAGTGATTTACAGCCTAAACAAGCATCTATGACGGGCTGGAGACTGGTATAATGGTGGGAATGAGAGTTAAAGCTATGCTAATGTGTTTAGGTTTGTTACTAACATTTCTTTCTCATGAGCTTGAACAACAAGCTTTGGAATAAGAGAAGAGGGCAGGGCCAAATAAGCAAAGAGCTGAAATCACTTTACACGCCGACTGCCTGGGAATCTGCAAATCATGCCAAGACTGGTGAGAGGAGAGGGGGATGTGGCAGATAAACAGAGGGAAAAAAGAAGAAATGGAAGAGAGAAAAGGTGAGAGAACAAAGAAAGAGATGGCGGGAGGCTGAAAGGAGTCCAGCCTGAATATAACTCTATAAAGGATGATTCAAAACCATCTAAATTGGAGTTTTGTAGCTTTTAGTCCATGTATATTGGATTTAAGGCCATTTATATGGTTGTGTACACTTAAACATTGATAACATTAACATTTAGTAGATGCATTTAAAATGTACAGTATTTTTTATCAGGAAAAATGGACCAAAAGCTTTGAGAACTCATTTTTACTCAGAAGTTTATCCCAACTTTTGCCAAAATAAATTGCTTAAGAATAAAAATGTCCTTCTGCTATGTCTGACTGGCAAGTAGCAAATTATAGTTCAGGTGATTTAAAGGCTATTGACCATTACATAAAAAAAAATAAAAACTATACACTACTTTTCAATACAAGTACAATTAATCGAAAGTGACAGCAAAGACATTTATAATGTTGCTCTTTTTAACTTTCTGAAAAATCTTTTAAAAAAATACATCACGAAAATATTAAGCAGAACAACTGTTTTCAAACATTGATAATAATAAGAAATGTTTCTTGAGTGATTTCTGAAGATTTCTGATTTCTTTGCATCACAGGAATAAATTCCTTTTTAAAATGTATTCAAATAGCAAACAGTTATTTTAAATGGTAATAATACTTCACAATATTACTGTTTTTACTGTATTTATGATCAAATATATGCAGCCTTTGTAATCATAAGAGACTTCTTTAAAAAATAAGTTTGAACTGTAGTGTGCGTCTTGCCTCAATCTTTTTCAACATCAACACAACAGATAGTAATGGAGTGCCATTACATCCATCTTTAAATACAGACAAAAGAATGAATACCGAGATGGAAAAGCAACAGGAAATGTGTTTAAAGGTAAAGAGGAGTGTCTCCTAACGAAATGAAACTCACATTTGTGGTCTTTTTATAGTAATCTATATTGTGGACGTCTCTGGCCAGGCCGAAGTCTGCAATCTTCATAAAGTTGCTTTCTGTGACCAACACATTCCTGGCAGCCAGATCCCTGTGTATACACTGCCATAGAGATGGAGAAAGACAGAAAGAACTTAAATCATCACAACTTCATCTTGGAAACACAGTTAAAAACACACACACGCAGACACAAACAACACACCACAGGAACGTTTAAGTACTTTAGGGATAAACCGCAGGGCAAATCTGTGTGAGAGTGCGATAAGGCCCAGCGTGCATTCCAGACGGGAAGGCGAGCGTGATGACAGTTTAGTTAGCATGCTAGCAGTGAGAGCGTTGCGACCGGCTTACACATCTGCTGTGATTCATTCATTGACCGTATGAAAAAGGATTGGATGATGCAAGAATCTGATTGGACAGCTGAACACTCTTTAAATGTACATGTAAGAATTAACTGCATTAAAAAAGATTATTATATATTCATCTGCTAGCTTTCAAGTCTATAAATAGTTTAGAGAAGCCACAAGCATGAACCTGATACATTTCTGTTTATTGTGGCCAAGAACCAGCCACTTTTTAAAAAGTGGCATTTAGGGACAGCAGGTAGATGTGTGAAATCAGACAAACAAAAACAAAATATACAGGTGTGCTCAGACAAGAAGATTTGATGGCGTGAACCTCCCAAACTATCCAATAACTAGTTCCTCCGGGGCAGTGCTTATAGCAGCCTGAGAATATGTAGATGCAACATTTGTCCCAATTTTCAGAAAGTGCTTGTCAGATTGCATGCAATGTACATTATAAAGATCACAGGGATCCAAAGCCAGACCAGCACCACTTAAAGTCTATGTAAGTGACATATGTATATATATATATATATATATATATATATATATATATATATATATATATATATAAATGATATTTGTATATGGTGTGCATGTGCTTATACCTTCTGTGAGGCTAAATACTCCATGCCACGGGCTACTTGATAAGTGCAGGAGATAAGATCTTTGAAGGTGAGAGGCTCATCTGATACTCGAGCTATATCATACGAGTACTCCATTCCTGGGGGCCGCCGGGCCCTCAAATACTCCCGAAGGTTACCCTTAGATGCATACTCTACTATGACATATAATGGACCTGAGAAAGAGAGTGAGAGCGAGAGAGGTGTTGTCAGAGATCCCACTGTCATTCATACAGGTGAGAACCCTGTAAAGCCGGACACATGAAATCATAAGCAGAAAAATCATATTTTTTGACAGGTTTATTGAACCTTTTAACGAAATATAAAAAAAGTAATAAAAAGTTTGCATATGTGTTTTTTGTAGAGTATCATATTTGATACATCATGCTTTTATTGCTCATATAGTATGATAAAGTGAGAATATGAAGCTCACACTCAAGGAGGAAAAACACCTCAATTTTATTCAGAGGCCAAAACTGAACAAAAATATGCAATTTGGTGCAGTTGCTGATATTTATATGGCCAAAAAGAAAAAGGAAATTATGATAATGTGAGATCTACTTGCATAAAATGCATATACATATCAACTGTCACTCTATATCTCCCAATAATTGTTAAGGTGATATTAAAAGGCTTAGTTTTATGATCAAAGCTCTGTAGTTTTCATTGTGGTGGCAAAACATATAATGCAATACAATGATGATTAAGAGATGAACGAACGCTCATCAAAAGCCTTGTGGATCATATTTAAGACTCATTATATTTCAAAAAAATGATGTATGAATAATAAACTAAACCTAAGTTGCTTCAGTCCAGTTATGTGTTCATCTTGAAATAGTACAAACAATATAAAAGTTTTTCTAATGTTTACTTTATAAAAATAGATTTCACAGCAAAAACACACGTGAACCAAAACCTGAATGATATTAAAAGGCCTTTTACTTGCTAAAAAAAAGTATGAACTATTCTTCAGAAGACATGTAGAAGATTATGTACATCAGGCTTTTCAGCAAAGTTTTCATCATGTTGATAATTTAGAGACCTTAGAAATGAATATGATACAGTAAGCTAGGGTTAAAACGAATCACTCACCATCCTGTGTACAAGCTCCCAACAGATTGATGATGTTCTTGTGCCGGCCAATCATCTTCATCATCTCCATCTCTGACACCAGGTCAGAAAGATCTTTCTCTGTTGCATCGTCTAGAAAGGTTAAAAAAGAAAGAAAATTTACATTTAAAATACATTTTGTGTCCACCTAACAAATATAATAATCCGCTTGATTTGGAAAATTCCTTAATAAATCCTGTTAGTTTTTCCCTCTTTTCTGCGCACTATAGCCCACATTGTTCTGCTTTTAACACTAGCATACTACATACTTGACAGTATATACTGTATTCTGTAAACTATATACCTAAAAAATAGTATGCTAAACAGACCACTGATAAATGTTTAAAAATGGAATGGTGTCTTAAACTGTGAAATTATTTTTTTTGTATTTTTTGTAATAATATCTAACTTTTTGGCATTTAAATTCATAATAATGGACATGAAAAAAAAAGTCACTGGAAATGAAAGGTCAATGCAATTGCTCAGTGTACTGAATGTATCCTGTAGAATATTATATTCCTATACATAAAGCTAAAGTAGTATGAGTAGTATGCAGGTATGTCATACATGCCAACACTCCCTGTGTGAGTAGTTTGGCTGGACTGTCTGTCTGTGTCCCAGTGTAACTGTCTGTCTGTGTGGTTTAGTGTTACACTGAAGAGCCGCCACACAGCTCTCCTTTCATTGCCTCACAATTAAAAAGCGTTTCTTCCATTTAGAGTAATTACCTTAGAGACAGTGGCCTTTTCATTATCTGCCTGCTGATCACTGGAGCGAACCTGACACAATCCACTGACCGCCATTCCTGTCTTATCTTACTCCAGTTTCTCCTCCTAAGAACGCTGTACACTCTTCCTTCCAGACTAGAACCATGAACGTTTCAAAGCCTTCTCGAAAAATGGTCGATATTCGATATTTTTCAGTGGCTCAAAAATATTTGGATGTTTTATTTTAGTATTATTCATGAATTCATATATATTTATTAATACCTATTATATTTATATTTTCAGTTTTCATTTAAGTTTGAGTAGTTTTGTTATGCGCTTTTGGTAACACTTTAGTTTAGGGTTCAATTCTCACTATTAACTAGTTGCTAATAAGCATGCATTATACTAAGATATTGGCTGCTTATAAAGCACATATTAATGCTTTATTCTGCATGACCATATTCCCTTAATCCACCCAATACCTAAACTTAACAACTACCTTACTAACTATTAATAAGCAGTAATTAGAAGTTTATTGAGGCAAAAGTCATAGTGAATAGTTAGTTAATAGTGAGAATTTGACCATAAACTAAAGTAATTCGTTTTTGTAAATATTTCTATGTAGCATTAATTTATTTTTAAGTTTTCACATTTAAGTTTTAGTTTCATTCATTTATTACTGTAACTTATTGTATCTGTTAGTTTCCATTCATTTTTTAAGTTTAAGTTTTTCATCTAGTATTTACATTTTACTTTATCTTTATTTCACTTAACGAAAACAATTTGTCATAGATTTTTCATAATTTACTCACTCTCATGTTCTATACCTCCTTTCTTCTGTGGAAAGCGGAAGATATTTTGAAGTATGCATCAACTCTTTTTGCCCATACAATGAAAGTCAATGGGGTCCAAAACAACACCGGACCCCACTGACATTATTCACTGTATGGCCAAAGCAAAAAACACATGGAAATTCTTAAAAAAATCTCCTTTTGTGTTCCACAAAAGAAAGAAATTCATAGGGATTTGTTACAACATCAGTGAATAATGGTAGAATGTACATTTTTGAGTGAACTATCCCTTTAAGTTTCTAAATGTTTTTTGGGGCCATAATTAAGCCAGGTGTAAGCGGTGAACAGGCTCTTGTTTCAAGTGTTTTCTGCACTGCAGCCCTGCCCCCCCCTCAGCTTTTTCTCCATCCTCTAAAACTTCTTTTGAGACGCTTGCTCCCTCCCCCACTCTCTTTTCTTTCTTTCTTTCTTTGTGCAGGTGAAGAGCGAGAGCTGTGCAGCTGGAGAGCGCCGGGTCAGCTATGCGGCCTCTTGACCCGAGCTCTACCAACATCACTCAGCACCAACAAATAACCCTGCGCAGGCCTCTACAGTAAAGACCTCGTCTCACTGTTTCTCCCCGCCTCAACATATGCATCTCAGATCATAACAATACATTAACTAGTCTGGGTCATTTGTTATTTTTTTAAATGTGCACCAAATCAATACACTCTTAGCTAATGTCAAGTCGGTTTTATATCGATCTGGATTTTTGATATTTGGCCAATTTGAGATAAATGTGCCAAGATAAGTGTCTGCTCAAAAAATCACTCCAAATAAACATCAATATACAATCATATTTATTGTGTCTAAAATATTGCAAATTAAATGTTAATTAAATTGACAATATAATTATCATATTACTTGTGTAAATTATGTATATATAATTTATTTTACAAATTTTCACTATTTATAATATTCAAATTACATATAATATATACATATACCTATATAATAGAATATTTTTTTTTCTTTAAATACTATAAATGGTAAAAAGGAAAAAAATTGGTAAAAATGTATTTACATATAATTTACACACTTAAATATAAATAAATATACATATTTACAGTATATATATAATTAAATTAAATATATATATATATAAATTAATTATTTAATTGTATATAAAATATATAATTAAGTTAAATATATATTATTTAATTGTATATATAATTAAATATATATACTAATTCATTATTTAATTCATTAAATTAATCAGATACTGATATCTAGAGCTCAAAATGTCATATGGTCAGTATATGAATTTATATATGGATACCTGATGTTCTAAATTATAAATCCTGGTAAACAAGTGTTATGATGATGCTTCAGGGAGTTGCTGGATCATAACACACTGCTTGTTTTTGTTGAAAAATGTCCAGGTTTTTTACTGATATTTTAGCCTCATATGGTCCATATGACAATATTATTCTGTCTGTGTTGTGCTCTGCCTGTCAGTCTGGTGTTTTTGTAAGATTTTTTAGCTGTTTTAACAAATGCCTTGTCTGGACAGGCACACATTATTAGAGCTTTCTTGACATGTTTGCTTACCTTCATCTTCGAACACTTTGCTTTTCTTTGTACACCCCACTCTGTCTTCTGCATTAAACAGTCTAAAAGAGCCGAGTTGTTCTGCAGAAGATCACATGTGAATTTTATCTGTCTGCTGAGCTGGTGTGATTTGTAGCCTGTATCTGCTGGGCTTTGATCTTTCACTTATGTACCATCCATATCTGAACTAGTAGTTTTGTGATTCACAACATCAGAGAGGTAGCTCCCTTGTATAAAGCAATTCGAACCATTTGAAAGGTGATGCCCACATCAATTTATGAGCTGATGAGGTTAAATGTCAAGTAATTCCCACCATCCCACATCTGATGAAACCATTAGTGGAGAAATGTTTTCAAATAAATTAAAATAAATGCTAAAATGGTCCAGTTGCACACAAACTCAAATTCTGCAAAGGCCTAGATGACTAACAACATTCGGATACTGTTCACATGCAAGCAAACTAAGGGTAAATGTTGACTGAGGATGCTCAACAGGGTGCAGTACTCATGTAGAAACTAATTCATAAACACTTACTTTTCAGCATCTTGACAGCCACCGTCACGGCCTCTTTAGGTTTGTCCTTGTCGATGCCGAGAGCTTCAGCCATCACAACCTGCCCAAAGCAGCCCTCGCCAAGCGGCTTACCCAGAGTTAACCTGCACAAACAGACCAAAGACCACAAACATTACAGATACCCCTTTTCCACCAAAGCATTTTGAGAGCCGGTTCGGAGCCGGTGCCTACTCGCGAACCAGTTCTTTGTGTTTCAACAGCCAAAGAACCGGTACTCGTTCAGGAAAACTGGTTCCAAAGCGGCACCAACTCTTTGCTGGACTAGAACCGTTCTTTTACCACGTCATGCTTACGTCGGGGGCTGGGGGGCGGGTTTAGATGTGTTCTAAACATCTTTTTTGACCGCAAAGCCAGGAGAAACATCTGCAGAAACACGATGTAGTCCGCCATTGTAATTGTTATGCTTGAAGTTGGCGCAAGCGTTTCTAGGTTTTTTTTATTTTTTTTATTGAAAACATTATGTAAGCAAAGAAGAAAACAGTCACAATATAGAACAAATAAAGGGAAAGGAAAAAAAAGACACAAGACAGGGGTACATAACTAATCAGAAAAGATTACATATCAAAGGAAAAGATTAAAAGACTTACATATTTCAATTGTTTTTAAAGCCTTCTTGGTACACGAGTTAGAGATAATCCCAAAGTAATGTTGTACTCGCAAGCATTTCTAGCTAAGACGTATAGCGACGTACACAGTGACGTAACAACGTCGTCTGCTGGGCGCTCTAGTCAGTGGAAAAACAAACAGGTTCTGAGAAGGTTCGCAAGTTGAACCAACTCCGAACCAACTTTGAACCAGCGCCAGTTCCGAACCAGTTCTTTTTTGGTGGAAAAGGGGTAAGAGAAACTCAGTGCTCTTGATAGAAGTTATTTATGCTCATTTACAGACGCACTTCAACCCATTCAGACAGACGTTTTCAGTCACCATCCAGATGTGCTTATAAATGCTGTCTAAGTAGGTAGTTCACTAGGTTTGGAGACATCGCCAAAGTCTGTCTCTATTTATCAAATGCAAGCATTCGCGACATTTATCCGTATATCAGAGTTGCGTGTCCATGTGTTGGCGCGCTGTTGTGTTTACTTAACTCGTAGGTGTTAAGTGGATGCCCTTTGCCTTCCATTGCAAAGCTTACATTAGACATTAGCGAGTGTGACAGCTGAATGTCTGGCTGGGAGATCTCGAATTACGCTCCTCTGGGGTGAGTAACAATATGCCTTTGGGGATTTAGAGACTTTCTTAGAGTGTGTAAGAGAGGGATGGATACCAGGGTTAACACTTGAATAGCGTGCTCTGGTCAAGTGCAAAAAAGATTAGAGCATGTATTATATAAGAGAGTCTTGTAACTTATCCATCAATTAGGAGACTCACACCTTTTTTTAAAGGGGTAAAGTGTATTATTACACTAGTTCAACCAAACAGGTAGTCATAAAAAAATGCCAATGATAAAGTTGTTGTCGGGTGATCAAAACCACTGTAATTCCATTTGCTACTGAAATTACTCAAGTCTCCTTTAAGTTTTGTCAAGACAAACATCTACTCACATTCACCTAGCCATCAAAATTTTGAAAATTCACAAATAAAACTACCACAATTTCCATGTAAATAACATGTTTTTTTGCAATCAGTCCATATTATTTTATTTATGGTTTTACAACATTAAAAGGCTCATTACAGCATTATTTATCTTAAAGCCGTCATGGATTGCATCTGAGGATTGTATGTTTGCTGAGAGCATTTGACTGAAGATTATTTTGTAAACGAGGCACAATTGTAATGGAGAGTTCGCAAAGAAACTTTTGTTGGAAAGATGAATTAGCCAACTATACTGGATCTGACAGCAGCTGCAACACAAACCATACATTTCATAAGGCTTTGTCTGTAAATGACGGTTTTATATGGATAATGTATTCAAAACACTTACTCACGTGCAATAATGTGTGGCCATTGATACTGTTTTCTATGCAATGACGTTAGCCAATCATAACAGTGGGCGTTTACTGACAAGCTTTAAAGGCCTTAAAGAGCCCTTAAAAACTGATCATTTCAGACAGAGGGGTCAGAATGAAGGTTGAAAAGATTTGATTTTCCACATATATATTTGTTTTTTGTGTGTGTGCAAAAACCTTTATTAACATTATAAGTGAACCTTAAGGAACATATTAAAATACTAAAAATAATCATGTCATGGCCAAATTAAATTATTTGATATATATATATATATATATGAAGTTTCATCTGATTTATCCAACTTTTGAGGCCATTTTTCAGGAAATGTGTTCCCTAATTAGATCTAGTTTGGATATAAACACACCATGACACATAACAACACAATCCCACACATTTCATCTTCATCCCTCACGGTCACTGTGACATTCGACCTCTTGCCCTGCCATTGGCCTCAGTCAACCTTTGATTGGCAGGTGCTGGGTCTGTCCCCGGCCCCCTCCACCACTGGGCTATGTAAACATTCACACCCGCACCAGGGCCCGGGGCCGATCTGTGGCTATGATAACACAATCCCCCTCTGTGCCGTACGGTCAATGGAGGCCTCTGTCTACTCCAGCCCACCACAGATAATCAATGTTATGTTTATCCTCCATGCCGACCGCTAACGCTAACATTCCTCACTTTTCTGCATGCCATTCGCCCCGGGGCACGTCATGCGGGGATGAAGAAAAAAACTCAATGAGTTAACTAACTCAATAGCTTAAACTGTGTGTTAAGAGCGAGTTGTAGGAATCCACTAAGTTCAGCTAATATCAAGTAAATTAAAAAATGGTTTCTAACAAATCTTTTCTTTCATAGATCTTGCGTTCCTCACAAAAATACAGTACATGTCTTAGCTTGTCTGCCCAAAAGCAACAATTCCTTTAGTGGGTGGGAAAAGTCCAGAAAAGTCCATAAAGTGGTGCCTCCCTTCACCTATAGAATACCAATATTGGTCATTAGCTGTGTACATGAAAGGACTCTTATCTTCTGTATGACGGACATAATAATCCTGCAGAAGAAATGAGTGACTCAACCTGTATTTGTTGAGTTTCCACCATTAATTTAATAAATAAAAGACTTGGTTATAGTTTGAAGTTGAATAATAGCATGTTAAACTCTTCCTGTCTCTCAAACTGCTTGCAAATCATCCTTGAGACAATCAAAGTACAAATAGACTCCTTTTAAACCACCATGTTTGTGACAGATTGCTTAAACAGGCTTTCTTAACATTAATTAGAAATCTGTAAGGTTTTGGCAACATGGTAGTGGACCCATTGTAAATCTCCAAGTGATGCCGGAAGGATTTCGTAAATATTAAGCATGGCAATTAAACATTAATCTGTGAGTCTGAGTTATTCTGGTTCTGTATGTCTAGTCGTACGGTCAGTGTGTGCTATCGGGGTCACAGTGTCAGAACATAACAGAACATATCAACATCCAAACCAAAAGCTGCTTAAATCTTCCAGAAAAATTAAGATAAAAATCCATTTCATTTCTGCAAGAATAATGGTCTAATAATGGAATAAGGGTAACGGACGGAGGCCTGTGTTGTGTTATGAATGATTGATTGTACATTGTGCCTGCATAAGTCACAGGTTAATAATTAGACATAATGGGATTGTGAGTGTATAAGAAGATTAGTTTCACATCACAATGATTTATAAGTGAAAAAGATGCAAGATTATACTTAGAATTTAATAAATGTGTAAATGCTCACTTGTCTCTTGAGAACTCCCAGCGCGGGTCCTCAGGGAGGTCATACTCAGGGATGGGGTCGTCGTGGGCGGAGCTACGGCGAGTAGTGATTCTGACCAATGGCGTGCTAGAGCTCATGGAGGAGCTGGAGTCAGAGGACACCTGTAAGGGGAAAGACGGATGGCTGATCACCTGAGTCTTGGAGACAGAACCATACACTATTAACAGCTACATGTGTATGTGTGTGTGTGTGTGTATGTGTGTGTGTGTAGGTGTGTGTGTGTTCGCGCATTTAGCCGCTTAAAATCATCATTATAGTATGTAAAATCCTCATTATGTAAGCTGTGGCTATGACGATGCAAATCATAGCACAAAATCTAAGGTATCAGGCTCTATTCAAATAACTTTACCTAAAAGCCATGCAGTTTGTACAGTTAGGTTTCTCAACATGTCATACATTTGTAAATGTGTAAATGTGTAAATGTGTGAGAAATTTCATTTTTCAAATAATGTTTCCAACTTACCACCATATAGAATACCTTCAACTTCTCAACAGAAGAATTTGACATGTTATTCAGTAACTTACAACATTTAAGTTATCATACAAAGTACTAAACTGTACTGTACTAAACTTAAATTAACAACAACTTTTAATCTAGAATACTATAACACTGCCATTCACTATATATATATATATATATAAATAAAAATAAATATAATATATCTTTATATAAATATAGTATAAAATGTATATAATTATCTTCTCAATGATCTAAGTCTTAATTATATTTATACAATATATAATATATATAATGTATAAGTTAACATGGTAAATTATATATATATATATATATATATATATATACACTCTTAGAAGAAAATGTTCTATATAGAACCTTAAAGGGTTCTGTCAGGTGCTTCATATATAGAACCTTTTAGAGGTTTTATGGACTTTTTTTATTAATTTTTTATTACATTTTATGAATTAAGCAGCTTGTAAACATACTTTATCAGAAGAAAAAATGGACCCATTAAACATGAGAGTATTTTGCAATCATTTAAGATCATTTCTCCTAATAGAGAAACTTTTTTGGTTCTATATAGAATCCAATTTAACCTTTTTTCTGAGAGTGTACTTTAAAATGTGTACTCTGGTGCAATTACTCTTAATTGTGTATTGTCCCTGTAAAAATAAACAATAAAGTAGAGTAAGTAAAATAAGAGGTTGGTTCGAATCACTAAACATAAACCTGCCCTTACAAATCCAACTAACTACATATTCCAAAGACATTCATCATCATTCATTCTTATATTAGTGTGAGTGTATGTGTGTATAAGATTTCTAGAACTCTTTATCTACTTTCTGTTACCTGGCGGCGCAGAGGGATCTGTTTGGTCAGCTTGTGCACTGCCGGCTGACTCCCGAAATCAGGCTTCTTAGCCGACGTCCTCATTCGGCAAACCACCACGATCACCACCATACAGGCGATGAGGAAGACGCCTATGCAGTAGATGGCGATCTCCACATAGTCAGGAGGGTAGTCCGTCTCGATGGCGTCTGGCTCGGCTGTAGAGTAGCGAGAAGGATCGGAGAGAATCGGACTAAGACGTGAGGCAACAAACCAAAAAGGATTTAAGGCACTCCTGAGGTGAGGAAAACTGCACCAGAAACCTTAATGTTGGACACAGCACAGATTTAAGATGCTTATGAAGGACATTAAGGTTCCAAGGCAAGAGGAAAAAGAGGAAAAGGTGTAGGAGACTAAGGAATTACAGGATGAACCAACACACACACACATTTGACACACCAATCAATTTTCACTCTCTGACACTATAACAATAAAAACGTCTACAAATATCTTTCCTTCCAAGGTTGTAGCAATAAATAACTAATAAAAGACACTCTGGCAGAAGATTCTATTTAGATGTTCCTCTACCTTAGTTCAGGGAACTTTTCATTTAAATACCAACTTCAGTAAGAGTATAAAGCTATAAAATGAATGTGAACAGCAGTTCAGACCATGTCTTGTCTTCGGAGAAAAATCTGAGACGTAAGCCTTAATTAGATCTCCATTTAATAACGGCGAACATACACATGCTTACAAAATGGTTTGCATATGACCACAGTATTGAAGTACTTCCTGACACTTGAGGTCCTTTAGAAATACACACTTCATGGATACAATCGCACACACGCGCCCACGCGCACACACACACACACACACACACACAGAGATCTCCATCTGTCTGACCGCAGACCAGTAAGTGGTGCCATTTGCGGTCAAAGATTTTGTCTGTTTCCTTGTCAGGAAATGGTCTCTTAATAAAATGCAACGCTGTTGCATTATGCATGTTAGCGTGCACACTTGACGCTGCACATGACGACAGATAGCCCTTGTGTTTCTAAAACTATCAAACAGTTCGCTAATAATTAGTTAAACCTGACCAAAATTTGTGGACATGTACCAAATGATCTAGAGTCACATTTAGATACACACTCAAACACACACACACACACACACACATACACACACACAAACACACACACACACACACACACACACACACACACACACACACACACACACACTGTGGTTGTAAGTGGCTCTAATAACTAAGAAAGTCCAGCAT
Organism: Gila orcuttii; assembly: GCA_026230005.1. Classification (NCBI taxonomy): domain Eukaryota; kingdom Metazoa; phylum Chordata; class Actinopteri; order Cypriniformes; family Leuciscidae; genus Gila; species Gila orcuttii. Next base: position 4,639,295 of record JAPDVR010000019.1, on the reverse strand, counting down.
TTGAGAAGGCAAGCAAATCTTGAGACTTTCTTTAGAGAACAAAGCAGTTATTAGAGCTGAAATAGAAAAAGACTTTGAAACATACAAGAATAGATCACCTAAAAATCAACATTTTATCATCATTAACACTCTCATGTGTTTTTTGACTCTTTCTTCACTACAGAACATATTCCCCTCTTATCATTCACACTTGCACAAATTCTTTCATTATCTGGAAAAATGTTGTTCCATTGAAGAAAGACAGTCATACATTAACCAACATGAAAGAGAGTAAATAATGACAGAATTTTAATTTCAGATGAACTATTCCTTCAAAACATGCAACCAGTGAAATGTTAGTTGGGAAGAGAATTTTTGTAAATAAGGATCTCGAGACACTTGGATGCAGTTTTAGATATTTTTAAAGATTATTTCATATCTCTTAAAATTGATGACCAAATGAATTACAATGCTGAACAAATTAAACGTTCAATAATAAAGGATGTAAAATTTGTAGAAAAATGGCTGAATGGGTTATTATCGTTAACTAAAACTAAAATCATAAAAAAAAATCTGTTACTTATAACAAAATAAACCTTAACTGAAACCAATATATATATATATATATATATATATAAAATATAGTCAACATTTCTCATGTTCTTTTAGTTTAAATTGAAGTAATAAAATAACAAACAATTTTTAAAAAATAATGACAAAAACACAACAAAATTACTAAAAGTAACTAAAATTAATCAATCTTCATGTGGTGCTCAAAAATGATCGAATTATTAATTTTTTTATTTCAATGAAATTAATGTACTATTTTAGTGCAATAATGCGATAAATCTTGAAAGCTTTGGAGAACAGACTTAAGTTTGGTCTCTTTACAAAGATGACACTTGGCAAATTATTGTTGAAGTGAAAAATGTGTAAAAAATTGAACTTAAAAAAAGTTATAGCATTTTACGTTTATTGTTATGAAATATTTATATGTATATGAAATATATAGTTTTCCAAAACACGTTTTACTCAAAAACTGGTTGTGTTCCAAATTTGAGCTTGATATCTCAAAAAATTAGCTTTCAGTAAGATTTTGTTTGGGCACAGTACCAAAAGTTTCCACTAAATGAAATTAGTTGCCCATTCATTTTTGACTGCGAGAAACACAAGCGTGACTATTTTTTCAGGAGCATTTAACCTTTTCAAATCATATCCATGATTTTTTTGTGTGTGTTCACGTAGCAAGTGTACAATTCCGATGAAGTAAAAAATAAACAAATAAAAAAAAAAAAACATCAAATTTTTTGGTCAAAAATTATCGAAGAGCACCAGAGGGTCAGTGAAAACAGAGTCTATAAAAAATATAATCTAATTCAAAATATTAACAATAACTACAATAGTACTTCGATACTAAAGTAACACCGTCCAAAATGCCTCATGTTTCCTCTTAAAGAACGTTGGCGCGATATCAACCAACATGACTTCGACATAAAAGAAGTATGTGTACAGAAGCAGTAGAGGACGAGTGTATACCTGGAAGCACCGTCAACCAAGCAGTGTGATAGGAGATCCCAATAGAGTTACCCGCCAAGCATGTATACTCGCCCGCATCCTCGAAAGTTACATTAGGCAGGTAGAGCACCTCGATCTCTTTGTCTGTAGTGTTCACACCTGCCGTCTGAGAGAAACAAAGGAGGAAACGCAGGAGAAGAGGAAGATGGAGATGATGGAAGGGAGATATAAGACAGGATGGAAGTGGAGGAAGAAGAAAAGAAACAAATCAGACCCAAAATACCAAGAAGAGAAAAGGAGATGTTCAATGTTGTATTTCCCATCTACGCATTACAGAAATGGTAGATGTTCCACTTTGTTAGAGAAGATTATCAAACATGAACAGCAGGAAAAAAAACGCCATAAACGTAGATCGAAATGAAGGTCGAAAACCTCTGAACCCAACACAGGTGAACCCACCAGATCCTCAAGGGTCCATGCAAACACAAGTGAAGAAACATGGAAAACAAGCCACTGCCTTTCGGAAAGAAAGATTAGAGCGAGAAACTAAAGAAAAGTGATAAAGGAAAGGGAAAAACAGACATGGGAAACATGTCATTGACACAGAACAGGAGGGCAGAGGCAAGGACAGACCAAAGGCTTGTTTCCATGTCTGATTGGCTGGATGGGATCAGGAAAGATCCACCAAAAAAAAAAAGGAAAATAATACACCAGACCACACCACAACGGCTCAGCGAAAATCCCAGGATCACCAGGACGACAAAAAAACAACCCAAAACACCAGCAGAGCGGGAAGGGACGCCGGGGAATCAACGTCTCGTTCTTTGTTTTACCTGGTAGGACAGTGAGCCAACCGGACTGGCTGACCTGACCAATATAATTGGACACTTGGCACGTATATTCACCAGAGTCCTCTTCTGTAACATTGGTGAGCAAGAGCACTTCCACGTCCGAGCTGTTTATGCCCGAGCGCTAAAGGTGCCGCGCACAGGGACAAAAACACACATATGAGAGCTTGTTACAATCTCTCGTACTATTTAGGAAGGATAGGAGAGCGGAAAAGGAGGGAGTACCACCCATTACATGGCATGAGAAAAACAAGGATATCTGCTGTAAGAATAGTCTTTCGTTTTTGCATCTTCTCTTTCTTTTTTAAAGAATTTAGCGGCATCAAAACATCTGAAAATAAAAGCATTCTTGTTTTCAAAAAAAAAAGGTGAAATCAGATTCTTTTAAACATGAAAACCAAGCCTACCTTTAACACCCGGACATAGGGGAGTCCATCAGGACCGTAACGGCTGCCGTTCTTCACAATGTGCTGCAGCCACTGGATGTGAGGCTGAGCGTCACTGTAAACTTTACAGACGAACCTTGCGTCCCCTCCGACATGAACAGTGATGTTGGCCGGCAGGCCTGCCTGAAGAATGGGCCGGTGAGGAGAGCGTTCTGATGAAAACAAAGAAGAATGAGCATTATTACATGAATATTTACCATGTACGCTACTGGTTAAAAGTTCATGGTCAGTTACATTTTCTTAAAAAAAAAAGTCTCTTATGCTCACCAAGGCTGTGTTTGTGTGATCAAAAATTCAGTAAAAACAAGAATATTGTGAAATATTATTACAATTTAAAAGACATGTTTTCTATCTCAGTATATTTTAAACTGTTATTTATTCCTGTGATGCAAAGCTGAATTTTCAGCATCTTTAGTCCAATCTTCAGTCACATGATCCTTCAGAAATCATTCTAATATGATGATTTGCTGCTGAAGAAACTGCACTTAAGATTATTTTCAGTGTTGATAACAGTTACGCTGCTAAATAATTTTGTGCAAAATAACAACATTTATTTGTAATATTAAATCGATTTATCGCGATTGATCACATCTAACATAAAAGTTTGTATGTAAATGTGTGTATATACATATGTGTGTGTGTGTGTGTATATATATATATGTACATATATAAATATATATATATACAGACATACTATATATTTAAAAACTTTTAGGTTAGATGCAATTAATCACGATTAATCGATTTGACAGCACTATTATAAATGTCTTTAGTACTGTCACTGTTGATCAATTTAATGCATTCTGGCTGAATAAAAGTATTAATTAATTAATTAATTAATTTCTTACTGATACCAAACTTTTGAATGGTAGTGTATGTACCAATTTGATTCTGACCGAACATTAACAATAAAGAAGCCAACGCAACAGCACAACAAACACAATACCCCAAAAAATATTTACTCACTAAAGTTTAAAACAGCTTTAAATGTCTAGATAGGAAGCTTACACGCTTTTGGAACAGAACATAATTATATTCATCTTTTTTTTCTAAACTTTTATTAAAAATCAGTCAGTGGTTGCAAAAAAGACATTGAAGGAATACGTGAACGTTTGGCATTCAGATCACCACACCTACTGTCCTATCAGGCTGCTGTTAAGACTTCACAAAACAGAGGCTGTTGCATTATCTCAGCAGATAAGGACTGAGCAAACACAGATGAAGAAAGGCAAAGTGGGGGGAAAATAAGACAGATGTCCAGTGTCCACCGTATATCAGCTGCGGTTCCGGGTGTATCAGGAATATTCTCGTTTGTCATCATTCCCTTTTTTCCACTTAGATATGATCAGGTATGATTTTTGTGTTTACTCACAATCATCTAGTTTACTCACAATGATGAGTAAACTAAAGTTAAAATTAAATTAAAGTTAAAACACTTGGTAGTGAGGCTATCTATTATTAGGACACTCACTTTTCCTTGTCCTTGTGGAGACATTTTTTGGTCCCCCTGAGGAAAACAGCTTATAAATCATACAAAGTGATGTTTTTTGAAAATGTAAAAAAATGTAAAATGTATATATATATATATATATATATATATATATATATATATATATATATATATATATATATATATATATATATATGATTTATGTACAAAATGTTTTTTTTAAACATTTCAGTAAGTTTTAGTAATTTTGTTGTGTCTTTCGGCAACTAGCTGAAATAAAATAAGTGAATGTATATATTTTATTGTTATGTTAATTGTTAATTGTTCAGTTAACGTTTATTTTATTTCAAGTAACAAAAATGGTTTTAGTTTTGGTTAACTATAATAATCCTGCTTTGGATAGAGTAAGGACCTACTGAATCACTTTTTCCAAAGAAAAAAAAATCAGAAACTAAACAGACTAAACCACATTACTAACACACCTCATTGTCTTAACAACACAACATTACTCTCGCCCTGTAATTCTGACGCGTCTCCTGGTTACCCCGACATACACAGACACACAGGCATGATGTCACACAGGAGATGTGGAGAGGTCAACCTTCACAGACATGCAGTGAAGGTTTACGGGGGATGTAAGAGGATTTAGGACTGAGGTGCACAAGAGGGGGCACAAGAAAAGCTCAAAACAATGGTGCAAAGCAGAAAGAGAAAAAAAAGAGAGGGCTGGGGTTAAAGGGATGAAGAGTATAAAAGATGCCCAACAGATGGGCAGTGAAAAGAAAAGACTGACAGATGAAGAACAACAGATGAGAAACAAAAAGTTAGAGAGGCAAACTTTGCTCACACACAGAGATACCAAATATCCAAGTCAGACAGAAAGTCTTCCTATGGAGTGGCTAGCAAGTGTTTTAGATTGATTGTATGTTACATTATAGCAAAAAAACTTGCTAGTAGCCACTTGTGCACTACCCTAACCAAGGAGCTTTTCAGAAACCCAACAGAAACCAGGTTGTCAGATCATCCTCCAAAAACCCATTGAGTCAGCCCACAAGTTGAGCCAAGTGCCAACTGCTTGCCCGCATTCTCCACCAAATCACAATCGATCGATTGCATCATTAGCCAGGCATTTACAGGCTGATCTGGCATCCCGAAGCGAGACTGTTGAACTCTGGGTAACCTGCTGACTTAGCATACGCGGGAGGGGTTGCAGCATGTGATTGGCTGAGAGAGAAATCAGGGTGGAGATGCACCGAGTTACTAGGTCTGGATGGTTTGAAACATGCCAATCATTAGAGATTTTGCTGTATGGTTTATAATACAGATGTATTTACGTGGCTATCAGTGCAAAGAACCACTTTATATGATCTACACATTAACGAGACAGACAAAAAGCACAAAGTAATGAAGTTAATAATAGTTAGTGTAAATAGCCTCTGTCAACAAGGTGGGTTCTTTGCACTTGACACTCTATTAACTAAAATGAGCGAACTAATTAGTAAGCCATGAGAACTAATCCTAGTTCGAAATTGTTTTATTTTTTCCCATACATGTCATGTACCGTTAATACGACTTTAAATCACTGTGATATCCCGCCAAACTTTAGTACCAACATACTATGAGTGGCAGTGGATGATGACTGGGAGTCCTAAACTTAAATAAGTACATAATGTGCACAAATTGGTATAAGGGGCTATTGTTGGAAGTTTCTGCACTGGAATCTGGCTGACATCCACAGTAAACAGCAATAATTAGTGTCTTTTTGGCTCTTTCAAGTGTCAGCGCTTTGTACTTTGTCCAGCTTTGAAATGCAGGCCAGTTCAGACTGGCGCAACTTTCATTGACCTGTTCAAAGGGTCAGCGAGACTCCAATTCCGCCACAGAGAAAATGTTTTCGCTCTCCCAACCTTTCTCATCTTGTCATTTTCATTTACCTCCCAGGTAAGTTAGTCTGACATTAAAGAGAAAAACAACAGAAAAACAGCATAATCCCTTTCCTCTACCTCTTTTCTCTCCTGCTTTCTCTGTGATGAGAGTATTAGACTGAGCCAGACACAAAAGGGCTTTACAACCCTGCAATAAAACAGAAAAGAAAAACAGAGACCTTCTGAAAGACTGCTTTTACTTAACTCAGAACAGGGGCCCTAAATAGGGAGCATATATATGTGTGTGTGAGCTTTTGTCCTTGCGTGTCTGCGTTCTGTGCATGGGTGTGTGCATGCAAAAATATAGCTTGGTTCTGAGGTCGGAGATGGCAGCTCTACTCAAACAACTACTGCAGACAGCTATGAATTATAGGCACAATTCACCCTAAAAAAAATTATTTTAAAGTCTTTTAAAGCCACAAGACAGCTTTTTGTAAAACATTTTTGGCAATGTTTTTTACTGCATTTTTGATCAAATAAATGCAGCCATGGTAAGCATCCCTTCTCTTTCCTCTCCTTTTTAACTTTACTTGCTGTGTTGTCCACTTAGGCCCCGTTTACACCCGGTATTAAAATGCGTTGAGTAATAAGACTCTAAAATGTTTTGAGATTGTCCACTTTCAACCGCTTCAAAAGGTTGTCGAAAACACATTCGACCCGGATTGATTTCGTAATTTAAACTCTCATGTGGTCGAATGTGTTCAAACAGACACAAAAGACACCTACTCTACGCCTACTGATCTAATGTGTAAACATTATGGGAAGCGCACTAGTCAGACGGAATTTAAACTTTGTCGGCTGCAGACCCAAGTTTGGTTTGAGGACGAAGCACAATGTTCTCTCACCATTCCTGATGTCTAACACACACTCAGAGCGTTCGGCTGGTCTTGTGGCTGTCAAAGCAGAAACGAAAGCTGATGCTCTCCATGTGTTTTTCTGTCATTGTACACGTTCATATGTAAATTGCGTGAGCTTATTTCATCCATTAGATCGAAAGACCTGAAAAAGTTAATGCATTTACCCGCCCATAGACCCTCCCCTCAAAGAAATGATTGAAAGTGGACAAATGAGACAGATTAAAACACCAGGTGTAAACGGGAATGTGTCTCCGTCGTCCACTTGTGATCCGATCAACCAAAACGCATCTTAATACCAAGTGTAAACCGGTTCCTTACATGCCCTGTTTACCAGTATCCAAAGTAAAAAAAAAAGGTCAACGTACATGTCCGTAAACAAGACTCACCTACTACATCCAGCGTGTAGGTGTGATTGATGGATCCATAGGCGTTCTCCACCAGGCAGGTGTAGTTTCCTTTATCAGAGGGAACGACACTCTCCATGATTAGAGTCCAGTGCTGGAGCCGGACCTGAACAGGAAAAAGGAAAAATCAAAAACAAACTTCCTGCATAGTAAAACAGGACACATTCAGAACAGTTAAGTGACTTGTTTACGGAAATCATATTTGGGTACATTATCTGCCAGACAGATTTTTTTTATATATTCTCGAATCGAATTCATCTCAAACAAAACTCCAGGCTTGATTCAGCACCTATCATCCTCAATTTCACACCTGTGTGTGACGACTTATAAAATGAAGGGCAAATCTGACAGCAGCACTGACAGAACAAACAGGAGAGAGAGAAATTGGCCCAGAAGACGAGGGTTTTTCGAGCGAGAGCACCATGGGAAAAGTAATATCGCCGTGCCGACAGACGAGCGAGCTCCCGCCCCCAGACCCCCCCCCCCCCTCCCCCCTCAGGAATTCAGCTCTCGTGACTGCAGGCCACAAATCCAGCGTCTCTTCCATGGAGACTTTCACTCCACAACTCTGCCCAAACCCTCAGCCTTTTGAGACCCAACAAATGATGACAAAATAAGGGTTCATTTACCTCAGGCACTAGTTTATGTACGTTATCCAATGATTCATTTATTTTATGAAACATTTGATATCGTAGGGTGTGTTCACACTTGTAGTTTGGTTGGCTTGGTTCGTTTGGTCAAAACAAAACAAAAACATTTAGTCCTGGTCCGCTTAGCATTCTAATTGGCATTTTTAACACCGAACCTAAAGGCATAGGATACCTTCACAACCTGATTGGTCGACATTTATGATGTATATTTCGAGACGGAACTAACCGAACTTACTAGTGCCCACTTTGCCTTACTAGTGTTGTGCACTAGGCTTCGGATGGGCAGTGTTCACACTAAATCAAATGAACCCTAAGCAATCGCACTAGAGTACGTTTTAATCAAACCAAACAAGCCAAGTGTGAATGTGAACACACTTTTTTTACACTAAAACGAAGTGAAGGGTGGTGACTTTTTTCATGAAGATTTTTTTTGTATAATGAATTATTGCAATAATTGCTTTGTTTACAAAGCATATATTTTGAAAGTTATTATTGTTATTAAAAATAATTAATATTTAATTTATTCATATTTAAAAGGTAATTCAAGTCTGGATTATCGAATGAACCAGTTCATGGTCCTATAGTCAGACACTGAGCTCATATCTGAGTCTTCAGATCAATCGAGCGTGAGCAGCTCAATCATTAGTGACCTTCTGTGTGGAACAGCTGTGTTTTCAGAGACGAAAGTGCAAACAGACACTGATCGGGGTACATCGGCCAATCGCCCCACACATCTATTACACTTTAACCAAGAGTCAGTGCTTCACCAACTGTTTTACACTAACAATTCTGACTCATGCAAATCTGCCTGTACAAAAAAAGGGTACCTATTCCTAAAAGCACTTTCATATTTAAAAAGCACTAGTATTTAAGCCTTATTAAATGTATATGTCGAAGACCATGCAATGAGTTCCAATTCTCATATATCACTAGTGAAGATCTCTCACCTTGTAGCCGCCCATGCGATCCTCCTGCCTGAATGGTTTTGCGTTTTTCAGCCAGCGCATTTTGGGCTTGGGGTTTCCTGCTGCTGCGCACCGAAACTTCACAGTGTTGGCAGCCGGGACGGCGTGCAGCTTCTTCTCCATCTTCTCCGGAAAGGTCCAAAATGGTGCCCCTGCAGGCAAGAAGGAGCAATTACAACCAACCATTTACATCATCCAAATATCACCAAGAGTCACGCTTGTAGTGCACTATACATTTTCTTTGATGTCAGTGTCTAACCCTTTAAGATTACAGTCAGCTTTGATATGCATCACATAAAACCTCCATGCAAACTGGAGGTTTTTATTATCTACACCCCCTCTCTTATCTGCTTTCAGCAGTTCATACATCAGCCCCTGACATCTACAGTGTTTTCTATATCTATGTTTATGGAAAAACTCAAGATCAATGCCAAAAACAGTAGCTTTTGACTTATATATGGTTGACAGAAGAAGCCATTAGTTTGTTTTTAGCATTCTGGAGTTCTGAAGATCAGCATTAGGAACTTACAATTAATCAATATGAAATCAAAATTGCAATATGACCATGTGGGACTGTTAAACCAAAAAAAAACAGATATTTAAATAAATACAATTTATTAAAAAAAATATTACAATTATTGTACAGTGATTGTTGTCCAAATCGCACTTGTAATGCGCTGACAAAGCATTTGTGTCACATGTAAATTATTTTTTGCTGTTTATGTGCCTGTGCATTTTATGCAGTTTTGTTATTATTAACTAAAAGTCTAAAGCTATTAAAAATTATGTTAATCGAAATCAAGCTGAAATAAAATAAAGAATATTAAATGAAAAACTTAAAAAAAAAAGATTAAATAAAATATGATATAAATTTTATATAAATTGTATAATTAAATGAATTTTTTTGAAAATTTAAAAAACCCTAACTGAAATAAAATGAATTGAAATCGAAAGTACAACAATAGAAACAACAAATAAATAAATTAATTAAATTAAAGCTAACTAAAAATGATTTGAAAAAAATGAATAAAAATTTAAAAAGAGCTAACCAAAATTACTAAAACATAAAATAAACAAAAATTTATACGAAATATTAATAAATACTATAACTAATACCAAATAACACTGACACAAAGAAATGCAATGAAATGGCAAATCAATAAAGTAAAACAATCAAAATTATTTTTGATCCAACCTAAATATCCCTACAGAACTACATCATAGCCAAGAGAGAGAGAGAGAGAAAGCAGGAGGCATCTGAAACTCAGCAAGGGGAAACAGGAAGCCATGACCACGGATGTAAATCGAAACAGTTATTCACACTCGCAGCACTGCATGACTGCACCGCCCATCTGCTTAAGGGAACCCTGCAACTCACAGTGAGCGGCTTAAATAAAAACATATTCCCGTTTGCTCTGGAAATACACAAGAGAAAAGGAGGATAAAACAAGTCGGTTCAAAAACACAGCGGCTTGCCAAGAAGGAACTGGACCATCACATCCAATTTCTTTTGTTCGACAGACATGCCTACCGGAAGGTTGCAAACGACTTGATATGAGACGTGTAAACAGACATCTTTCCCTTCAGCACGAAGGCACGCTAATTGGTTTTTAGCTCAACCCTTTCCTTTAACGTCTATCCCTCCGTCTGTTTTCTTTCCTCACCACCCAACTTTTTAATCTCATCTCATGGGAAATCTTTCGTAATAGTCATTCTCTTTGACCTCGGCGCCCTGACGGACAGCAGACTACATATCTGTAAGCCTGACCCCTTTTAACTTTATTAACGGTTCAGGTTTGAAGATGGGAATGACCCTCAGACATTGGGGTGGTAGGGTCGGAAGTCCTGGGAAGCCCCAAGACAGGTGACCTCCAGTGACAGATGGACTGACCACTGAACCTTCATTGACATTTTTCTTCAAAAAGTCTTGGAATCTGGAAGGGACTATCAACAAATACCACCTTTATCTGCAAAGATCAGTCAGTAAACTGAAACATTGAGATATCCCAGCAGCTAATTCCATCAAACTAAGCAGAGAAAGAAAAAACATTTAGTCTTTAAACAATCCCAGTGTTGTCTACTCCAGCACACATTGTCTGAGAGCAACACATCTCACAAATAAAGGAAACTTTCTCGTGAGAGGGGGAAAAAATTTGTGTTTTTGAGACTGCTGTTGTTGAGGCCCCTTTGCACAGAAATATCAAAGAGTTCTGAGTGGTTCAGCTGGGCATAAATCCAAACCACTGAGCCCGAAACCGCCCCAAGCACAATACTAAACACCCCTCCATCCCAACCCCAATCCCCCAACACACCCACCTCAACTCCACTCGTACACGGCCAAAGGTCAGACCTCCAAAGCATATACAGAAGTGTTGGTGCAGATCCAAACCAGAGCCCATTAGCTGAAGGACCTCGCTCCACCCCTCTTTCCAACAACCCTCTTTAATATTTAGTTTTGCACAACTCAAAACAGATTTTGTTGGGTATGCCACTCGTTTCAACAGTGGAAATGTAGTCAATTTCCTTTCCTCACCTGTCACAACTTCTCCTTTGCATAAGGTTCTCCAAAAATATGAAGCAATTAGAGATAACATGACAAAAAACGGGAAATGAGCTCGCATTTTTTAACTTCAAAGTCAATGGGTTATTTCAATGGGATTGGGCCTGAAATAAGGTCTGCAATATCCCACTCTTTTTTTTAAGCTTTTACGTGTCGTTAAAAAGGTTTTTGTAATGGGCCTACATAAGTCGTTGGGGACATTAAACGTCATCAAGTAAACTCATCTACTCAATAGTCAGCCTAGTGATTATAGTAGTTTGTGTGATTAGGTGCCTAACTTTACTTCTGGAGCTTGTATTTAGGCTTCAAAATACAAAAATCCTTGCATTAACAAGGCTTTTAACATCTTCGGAATTTCTCCTTTGTCTAAACTTCATTAATATTCTACCTCAGGTCTTTCTATTTTTCCATTCTCCAAGTGGAGCCCAATCCAAAACACATCTCTTAGCAGTTAAATTACAGACAGGCCCCTGATTGACTAGCTACCTGAGAAAGGGAGGATAAAAAGACACAAAGGAAGAAGGAAAGAGGGCCTGGAATTCTGGGAATGTGTCTGTTCTAGAATTGCTTTATGACATAGTTAACATCAGACTCCGCTGCAGTCTGTCTCAGTGAATGTAGCAAAAAACGAATACCTTCATTAATTAAAAAAAATAAAAATAAATACGCCAAACGTGTTGCATCTACAGCTAGCACTTTTTTATTTCCTCTAAAAATCATTGGAAATTTCACATAGTACTTTTTGGCAACTGGTGATTGGCCCTCAGTCCCGATACTCACGCATTTGTTCGCCGTCCGCCCCAACATCGTCCGATCGCTCCGTGTCGTCCTCATCGTCACCAGATGAGATGGCATCTGCAGAGAGTACCGGGAATACTATAACCTTTCTTTGTTTGCCTTGTCGTCACAACACCCTCACATCTATGCTAACTACCATTATTCAATTATTAGCTATTTTTGACACATTAAAATAATCTGTCTCATTTCGAAGTCTGTGGCCTCCAAAGTTCACATTTGTTGGCCAGATAAGTTAATGATGTCTCATTTCAGATAAGTAACCACTATAAAATTGACTTGTGAGGTGTACATTACTGTATTTTTATTTCTTTGTAATATAAATCGAAATGAGACACACCATTAGTAACTACAGCGTTGAACACGGCAGTTTGCAGTCAACTGAAACGCAATATCTTATATACTATATATGATATTGAGTTTCAGTTAAATTAAATAAATCTTTTGTTGAAATTTCAGAAAGATTTTAAAATGTTACTGTGAGATACGATTGTGATCAGAGCTGATATGAATGCTAGCTGGCAAACTGTCAAAAAGATGTAATGTGAAGTGTTAAAAGGAGTAAAACTATTTTGGAGTACAACAACAAAAGGAGTAAAACAAAAGCAAACAACAGGCATTTCAACTAATATGTTCTTAATACTCAATTTACAGAGCCAATGAATGTCGTAAAAACAATACAGACAAATCCAAAACGTGCAAAGGACATGCAAAGTCTTTTATAGCGCCATTCAATTTCAGGCAGAGACGGCTTACGAAAACTCATCTGCGAATATAAAAAGTCTTATTCTGCAGATGCCGCAACCTGTGGTAGACAAGCGTCTCACCTGTAACGTTTACGATGAAGCAAAGCGCGTCGCTGGCCTTTGAGCCCGCAACACTGCACGCATACAGGCCCGAGTCCTTAGGGGTGGCGTCGCGGATCTGTAGCCACTCCTGATCTATGAGCGTGCGGTTGTCTGGGCCCAGCAAGGAGCCGTCTTTGGTCCAGATGATGGCGGCCGCCTCGGGCAGCGGGCAGTTGAGCTTGAGCAGTTCACCCGGGTGCACCGAGCACAGGGTGGGCTTAGAGTTTTGGTTTTTGGTTGGAGGCTCTGCAGAGCGAAGAGGAAAAGAGAGGAGGGCAGGAGGATAGGGTGCACAGAGAAAGAGAAAGACAAAGAGCAAGAGTGTAAGACGAAAAACACGTCACCAAAATAACATCCCCTAGAGTGACTAGTGAGAGTGTGAAAATGAGGCTTCAGATCATCAATTATATAATAGCTCACCCAAAAGTATAAGTCTATCCCAAATAAAGACACCCCAGAGTGTCCCATTAGCTGTGAACTGTGTACATAGAGCGTTTCTGGAAGCATGCAGCTGTACCAGTGGGAAAGAGTGTGGCATTAGCAGTGCGTTGACACGAAAGAGGTGCCAGTTGAGAAATAGGACTCAATATTTGTTCATTTCATAAACAGAGACTTGGGTTTTCCTTTCCCTATCATTTCAACCCCGACCTCACACATTAGAATTAAGCCATTATTGCCGGTGTATTACATTATTCTCTCTATATATGTGTGTGTGTGTGTGTGTGTGTGTGTGTGTGTGTGTGTGTGTGTGTGTGTGTGTGTGTGTGTGTCTGTGTGTGTGTGTGTGTGTGTGTGTGTGTGTGTGTGTGTGTGTTACAAAATTACAAAACCCATATTAGTTGACCACTAGTTAGTTCAAGCAAAACATACCATCTATATCCATTTCAATTCACCTGAGATTCCATTGAGAGCAAAGCCAAGACGGACAGAAATCAAACACTCAATCAGAAAGTCAGAATAAGCAGTAGAGAAAGAGGAATTCTGGAAAGATATTTTATCTGTGTAATTCACTTGATCTTTTGGGTAGAATGATAATTAACGATTTACACTGCACACTGCATAGTAATCATTAAAGGTGCATTGATGTTGTTAAACACTAAAACTTTCTTCTTCAAAATAAAGCCATCAACACTTTCTAGTATAGAAGCGAACTATACGATCGGTGTGAAACGGTCCGAGCAGCACAGATATTACATTTCTGTGCAATTAACATAGCTGGATGATTAAACCCAGACCACAGAAATGCAGCTCAAACCACAATCTCGCACTGACGAACACATTCAGCAAATACCCAGACTAATTGTCCAATAATTTGGCCAGTACACCATGATCCACTTCTGTGATAGCAAGATGTGAATGCATTGTCTCTGATTCTGGAAGCTTCTGACCCTGTATGAAGATCTACAGTACTAACAATAACCTATTGCATCTGAGTGGAAACTATGAATTAAGACAGACTAAACAGCTTTATACATGTACAAAAAGACATAGGCTAAACATTGAAAGCGAGAGGTATGGAAAAACACGGTCAGACTTGTCAAGAATCAGAAATAATTAGAAGGGCAGAGACACTCCCAACCTTTCCCGTAGTAACACACCTATCTTCCTGCACATTTTTGTCTTATTGTGACTGTGTGTACCACAGATTGAACTACACACCACAGGAAGGGAAAGTCATATGACTTGCGCTCAGTCCTCAAGGGGTTTGGAGTGTGCTTGAAGGTCTAAACTCTCTCCCCAGGCGCATTCCCCTACACACGTATAGTTCCTGTATTGTTCCTTTTTTTCACTACTCCGGAAACAATTACCTTTTCCTTTATGCCTTTCGCGACTGTGCAGCCTAAGAACGAACTCTGCTGTTGATTGATGGGACCGGTATTCATTGCCTTGCTCTTCCGGAGGCCTCTGTTTGTCCAACTGTTATTTAACTGTAATTGGTTGCGTATTTCCCTCTATTGTACGATTAAAGGCAACCTGAAAAAACTAGGCCTGCTCCTGCTCAAGTCCTGTTAGATAGCCAACACATGTGGATCTTTATTCAATTTTTTACATACACTCTTAGGACACTCTGTAGAATGACCGGTGGACATTCAAGTCTCACTAAACTTTTAGATTATAAATAGAGAGCAGATAAGATGCTAATGGGTTTTGAACAGCTACAACCGATTAAGGAGTGCAAAAGATTAAGCTGTGCATGCTGAAAGTGGAAAGAAGCCATGCAAAATTGCAGAAATAAGCAAAACAGGAGACAAGAGAGCTCTCCAACACATCCAAATTATTACTAATGGGTTTTGTACATATATGCATTTGGCAGACACTTTCATTGTGGCATCCACTGTACTCTATGTTTATTTTAAATGCTAACTTTTATGGTAACACTTTTCAATAAAGTTAGTTAACGACATTAGTTAACATGAACTAACAATAAGAAATACTTTGAAAACATTTATCAATCTTAATTAATGTCAATTTTTACATTTACTAATACGTTACAAGTTGCAAGTTACGACCTGAGCTGACATGAACAAACAATGAAAAGTTGTGACAAATGCTGTGACAAATGTATAACTCATTGATAGTTAATGTATCTAATGTTAACTAAAGGGACCATATTGTAAAGTGTTACCACTTTTATTTATTTTGTTTTAAACAGTACAATTCCCTAAATAAACTTAACCCTTTTGGCATTGCTAGCGCCATACCAGCAACATACCAGCCAATTTTAACCTGTTTTAGTTGATCAGATTATCAACCTCATGGACACTTACAACACGGAGAAAAAAAATAGCTTTATAACTCAAAGGTTAAGAAAACTTTTCTCACGGCACTACAATAAATTTTGTCCGTTCTGGCAAGTCAGGAACTTAGTAAGATGCAACCTCAACGTCTTTAAACATTTGACATGCTTTCATTCTCTTTACTCTTCAGGTCCAGTACATCTGTTCTTTACCATCAACAGTACCTCCTGATCCTCTTATTTGCTCTTTGACCTTTCACCTCTCACACTGCCAACCGACCCCCTGATGTCCACAAAACACAGACCCTCCACAAATCCACAACCTGTTGACATCCTGCAAATTCCAGATTTTTCTTCTTGGGAAAGGTCAGAGAAACATCCTACTCTGCCACAGTAAACCTAGTCTTTTACTTGTGTGCTTAAACAGAGATAGTACGTGACTGAGGTAAAACACACTTGCAAACTCAATTTCTCGAGGTGTGACTGTATCTGTTCTCCTGTGTTTACTTCTGAAGAGAGTGCCGTGAGTGGTGGTTATTATCAAACGTCCTGTCAGGAGTGACGGATACGGACTGTCTCGCACTTCCCGTCCGCTCCACCAAGTCTTATTTTCACCTCTGCTAGAACAGATAATTAGGCTCTCAACCAAACTGTGACAGGATCCAGTCTGTCCAATTCTCACACTATCATCCTTCTGTCTCTGCCTGCTTGGCGACATGGAATTGAGACCACCGTGCTCTTCGCTGAGTGCTCGGGTAGAGCTGCACGATTCTGGATAAATTGAAATTCATGATTTTTTATTTTCAAATAGAGATCACGATTCTCCCACTATTCTGAACAGACAACTAAACAAAATAGGCTAACATGTAATTTACTAGAGGTTCTGACAAAATGTTAAATGCTGCAGTCTATTTAAAATGCTTAATTACTTTGAATGAATTTTTTTTTTAAATCGGTTGAATGAATGATTCAATGACTCACTCATAAAGACTTAACTTGTTTCATACTGGATGAATCAGTGTTTTTGAACGAATCTTTTGAAATTCAATGACAAATCAATTTTTTAACAGTTACTTGTCGCCACCTACTGGTCTAATGATGTAATCGATACAATCGTTATTTGAAGCGCCAAGTTACTTTCAAAAGGTGATTTGCTCTATTTTGAACGCTTCCTTAAACATCAGTGTTAATATCCGAACTATAAACTTTTATCCCAGTACTTCTGTGATCATTTAAATATTTGTAATGCGGAAATGACAATACTGTGTGATGAAAAGACTGTTTGTGAAGCTGTTTTATACCTAGATAGCCTAACTGCTCTAAACACATATTTGAATACTCCTGTATGATTTTGTCCAAGGTTTAACAGACATGGCCGAATCGTTGTCATTTAGGAATGAGACCGTATGCGTGTTTGAATCGAAATTGCGATTTTTTTTAACAACTAATCGTGCAGCTCTAGCTCGGGGTCAGTTGGATGAGATGCGCCTGAGACGAGACAATGATGAAATGGCTCTCTGATAACAGAAGCATACACCCTATTCCCGCTTTTCCAGGATTTACAAACCAGGGAGTTGCAAACATCTGTGTGTTCATGATGGAACTAGAAAAAATGTTGATGCCAAATGTAATAATAAACATGTACAATGTAATGCATAAAAATATCTAATTCTTAAACTTGAATCAAAACATCACATATCAAATCCATTTCCATTAATCTTATGGCCAAAATCTTAATCTAGTGATTTATTCATTATTTTGAATGAACATGGCAAGCATTACTTAAAATCACACAAAGTATATGGTGTTGCTAAGTGGTTGCTTACTGGCCAAAGTCACCCCCAAGTCTTGATGACATTCTGGTCCCTAGTTATGCCTCAGTACCCTCCTTCAAAGTCTGATCGCACCTATCCCCAATAAGCACACATTTCACATTCTCTATAGGACAAAAGTTGTGGGACGAGTTTAGTAGTTATTGTGGGAATTGTTTAAACAGTAATAGTGAAGTTTTCCTTAGCAAACACCGTTTATTAGATTAAATCACAGGGGTTCAGAAGACAACCCACCCGCCCCACACAAGTTCAATCTACACAAGCTGTGCATTCGTCCTGTTCTCCTTTCACTTTCCCCTCCTTCCTTATTTTCTCATCCCTTTCCATTTTCTACTCCAGTTAAATCCCAACACTCTTCCGTAGCCGCTCCTTTTCTTTACTAATCACAAACCGCCTTTCAAATTGTAATTTCTGCAAGCTTTATTGTCATGACAATGGCATGCCCAGCCAAAAGCACAGGCCTCTCAGGGGCGCCCACGGCAACAGATCGACACACAAGCATCTGGGCAAATCTCATTGGCCAACTTTCCCTCCGAAACCTCTGGAGTCACACATAAACACTGGAGTTCGGTGGTGGATAACTTTAAACTTGTTTTTTTACTATTTCTGCTATTCTGCTATGTGCTATGAATTATGCATCAAATCATGCAGCTTCTTGAGGAGAGGTGTGCTAGTTAGTGCTTGCAAGGGATGTAAATAAAATGGGCAACAAAAAAAAAAGACTTACATTATATATAGGGCCAGATTTATATTAAGACATTGTTTTTTAGTGGATTCCAATTAAATAAATTCACAGTACTTAGGGTACTTGCTAAAAAATGTATTTGGGTGAACTTTCAAAAATTGGTTGGCACAACTACTGAAGAGAAAACTCAAAAATTCTTTGCAGCCAGTTGCTTTATTATTTTTTTAAGTTTAATCAACTTTTTGCTTTTTTCAGTGCACCCAAAACACTCAAGCAACCACCTAATAATGTGCTAATAACCAGTTTGAACACTTTAGCAACCACATAGTAATGACTAAAGACTGGGACATTTTTGCAAGAGAAAAAAATAGGAAAAAGTTTTATAAAAAAACATAAACGTATATATAAATTGCATATATACAACAAAAAACACTGCGACAGCCAATTGCCACACGCAAAAAAATACTTTTAGTTTGTTTAGTTGGAGAGTGAGGCTTTAGTCAACCACAAAAACACATTAAACAAAGGGTGTGAGCTGACACTTTTATTACAGGGACTTGCAATCATGATTTAGGAACGTTTAGTATAAACAGAGAACGATTCGCCTAGGAAACCCCCTACTGAATGCAGGTGGACACTTTAAGTCACGCTTACTATGATTGAGTGACAGGCTGAGCATCTCTCACAGTTCTGGTGTTACGGGTTTGAGTATTCTCGTTGTGAACAGGAACGTCTGGGTTGTGAGAGAAGAACCCTCGGGCTAAAAACTCAGGGAGCAAGGAAATGGGGACGATTCTGATTCCAGAAAAAGAGTGATGGCCAGAAAGATTTGCTTGGATCTCCAGCCAATGTCTGAAACATCATCAAAGCCCCGTTTGACTGTGTCTAATTCTGTCCAAACCAACAGGGCACACACGCACACTAAACACCAGCAGAACCACTCCAATGACAATAAATAAATCACACAATCCAAATAACAATGATCCGAACCAAGCGTGTGCGCTTCCACATTTTCCACCATTGGGCCATCTTGGCCATACCTCTGGTTCCAACCACAAACCTTATGGGGCGGCAGGGAATGAGAGAATAAAGGGCGAAGATCTTCAACTCTATTGTGCTCTAAGCCCTGTCAAATTACATTTGATCCAAGTTTGCTTTCCCACACTTTCACAACGTGTTGTTTTCCAACCACTCAGAAGATTTCAACCTCTCTCCCAGCCTTTATCATGTCTAAAGCCTTTATCACGTCTTTAGCAACGCCTGTTCCAAATAAAACTAAGTAAGCAACACTGCTGATTCAGGAAGGTAATATAATATTTCTATCATATAACTCTCCCTTAACAGAAAAACTAGCTCATGTGAAACTCTGTAGGAATTCTTAACTAATATGCTATCTTAAACAATTACCCCTCCCAGAAACACAACCAAGCCCTTGGTGGGCTTTGCATGCATCAAGTGGGGGCTGTTGTAGTTTCCCTCCAGGAGTGGGCATTTAATGGCAAGCTTTTTTTGTCGAATTGATACATATACTGTTCTTTGGTAAAAAAAACAAACAGCATGTTTAGCACAACGCCCGTAAGTGCTCAACTACTTGAGTCGCATCTGTACAACAAGAAACTGGTGTGGCTAGCGCTCTCCACCTTTCACCAAAACCTCCGAGCCTATCCTCATCACATGACTCCACTTGAGCCACTTAATCCTCCGTCACATGACCTCCCATAATCTTCCATCATATGATAGGAGAGAAAAGTACAAAGTTCCACAACATAGAGCACTCAGTGCTAGATGAAATGTTAAGCATCTGACTTCGGACAAAAGATAACTGACAGAACAATGCAATGCAATCTTGTGCAACAGAATTCTTTTGTATTTAAGACGTTAAGCGAAGCTTTACTCTTAAAGGAACAGTCCGTCCAAAAATTTGACTTGACTTAAAACCAAGATATTTTAAAGCATTTCCAAGCTGCTCTTTTCCACACAACGGAAGAATAAAAAGGGTTTCAAGGATTAAAAGCAACATAAAAGTAGTCCATTCAACTCCTGTGCAATATCCCATTTCATCATTATATCTTCATTGAATAACAACTTAAATTCCTAATGACACTGTTTCTAGTTTCTCACACAAATCCACATAAAAAAGACTTAAAATATAGTTGCGTGGACTACCTTTGGTGCTTTTTTGCTCTTTTAGGTCCAATAATGGCCTCAAAAGCCATTGATAACAATATGCTTCCATTGAGTGGGAAAATATCTTGCTTTGTATTCCAAGCAGACAAAAAGGCATACGTGTTTGGAATGAGATAATAATAATAATGATCAGTTTATTTTTATATAGCGCCTTTAAAGCAGCTTCTCAAGGCACTTCACATAATAGAACAAACAAATTAAAATACAACACACAAAGGAGAAAAAAAAAGTCAGGTAATAGCTAACCTAGAAAAATTAGTTTTTAAATGAGATTTAAAAATACTTAAAGTCTGTGCATCTCTGATATTTGGAGAGAGTACATTCAAAAGCCTAGGAGCGTAGGATGAAAAAGCCCTGTCCCCTACAGTACGCAACCGAGCCTATGGGACTGCCAATAGATCAGCTTGTGAGAAGCGCAATGATGCTTGGGTGTGTATAAAGTTATAAGTGCAGACAGATACTGAGGGGCCAGACCATGCAGTGCCTTGTACAGTATGTGAGCATAAGGACTTTAAAATCGGTGTAATATGCTAAATTTTCCTGACTCCAGTCAGGATCCAAGCAGCAGAATTTTGTACACATTGCAGTTTGTTAAGTGTTGTTTTAGGAACCCCAGCAAGAAGTGCATTGCAGTAGTCAATGCGGGAAAAATAAGCCTTTCAGTCACAGAGAGATAACAGTGGAGTCTTGCAATGTTTCTGAGATAAAAAAAAAGGAGTTCTTAACAGTGTATTGCACATGAGAGTCAAAGGACAGACTAAAATCAAATATAATTCCTAAGTTTTTTTTATTTAAAATCAGAGCCATCTATGTTTACAATCAGTGAGCCAGCTTTATGAAGCTGATGAGAGGTGCCAATGAACAAGACCTCAGTCTTATCACTATTAAGACACAAAATATTTTGGGAAATCCATGTTATTATCTCAGAAATACAATATATTAAAAAAGGAACATCCGAATTTTGACCAGGCTTAGAGTGAATATAAATCTGAGTGTCGTCTGCAAAAAAGTGATAATTAAGCCCAAGTTATCTTAGAAGCAATCCGAGTGGAAATATGTCAATGCTAAAAAGTAAGGGGTCCAAAATTGTACCTTGAGGAAAACCCATTCGGACGGACCTGAAACCACTCATACAGACAAACTGTTGACGATCAGAGAGGTAAGATCTAAACCAGGTTAAAACAGTCTCAGAAACACCAAAGACAGTTTCCAGACGATTGAGTAAAAGATTGTGATTGACAGTATCAAAAGCGGCACTAAGATCAAGAAGGATAAGAATAGAAAGAGAACCAGAATCTGAGGCTGTTAACAGATAACTGGTAACCATGACCAAGGCCATCTCAGTACTATGAAATTTTCTAAAAAAGTTATCCAAATCTGCATCATGCTTCTTAGGAACAGGTGTTACAGCAGCAGTTTTCAATGCTGCTGGTACAACACCAGATGAGATGAGGATGAGTAAATAAAGACAGGATTTTATTTTAGGATGAACTTTCCCTTTAACCCTATTGTGGACATGTATAAAGACCTCTTTTAAGCCTGAGGTCAAAGGGTATCTGGACAGTGTTAGTTTGGGGGTGGGGTGGTTGCTTCGAGTGATTGTGTTTGACAACTCTTTAATTAACATAGTGATTAAAGCTAGAAGAACAAAAGCAGACTTATCCAACACAACAGTTCCCATTACCTGCTGCCTTAAACTTAACAGGCCACTTGGGCCATAACAGCAAAAACAGAACAATCACATCAATAATCACAACTACTAATGGCAATGTGGCAAAATTGGTCCAAGGTACGCCACTGTGTCAGAAAGTGCCAAAGAACCAAATAAAATCACTGTTTGTACTCTGATTTAGGAATGAAGACGATTACAAACCACATCCCGTTAAAAGGAAGTCAGGAAACCTCCAAAAAGAGTGAATCTCTTGTTTCATTTTAGTTCAAATCTGAAAGCAAGTACGGTTTATTTTCTTCCCAAACAAACTAATACGGGTTGGTTTGCATCTGCATGCCAAGCTAGCTAGCAGGTATGTGTGTGGTCCTCAACTCTGAACAACACTAAACTCAGACAGATGGAGAAAGAGAAAATATGGGGGGAGAAAGGAAAAGACACGTTACGATTGGAACCACAAAAATCCTAAAAGCGACTCTTTGGAACGAGCCGTTGTGAATATACCATACGAAAAATAATTCCATGCATTATAAAACCTCAGGGTTCGCAGTTCAAAGATGCCAGATATATGCTTAAACCACTTTCTCCACATAATTATCAAAGTTTCAAAGATGTGCTCCATGCAAAAGAAGTACTTCCTAGGGTTTGCATACAGCAACTCATAAAACCTCCAAACCATACTTCACTGCAAACCAGCACCTCCTCAGAACTTTCCTGGCTGTCTTGAAGGGCTGAACACAACCGTTTATGAAAAGCTAAATCCCATAAATCTGCACTAACTAATGATCTATAAAGCAATAAGGAATCCTACCTATTACCACAAGAAATTCCTCTCTGTAATGTTTTGTTTCACCCAAATTCCTAATTTTCCCAAGACTTCCCCCAATAAAAACAAAATATTTTCACACATAGGTGCAGCTGTGTAGGAGAAGGTGATTGTTTTTAAAGCGATTAAGCAGCATCTGTTTTCTTGTCACCAATGAATTATTGAGATTTCCCCTGCTGGGAATGATCACTGTATGGTACATGTCTTCTGTCACTCATATTCCTTACCTTCAGGTTCAATCGTTGTCTCAACCGATGGCCTTGCCACAGACGCCGTTGCCAGGATCAAAAGTAGGAGCGCACCCAGAAGCCACCCCCGGGAGGACATCCCGTCAGCAGAGAGTGTGTCTCCCCATCCCCCCCTCCTCGGCCTCCCCCTGGACACGGATCCCATCTGAGGTGCTCCACCCAACCATGAACTGCAGGCTGTACGGTCGGTCACTCACTGGAATTCTCACCAATCACCTGAGCTGAGGAGGGCAGTAGAGAAGACAGTAAAGGTTTAGGTGTTTCCCAAAGAGAAAACGAGAAGATGAGGGCAAAACTGTTAGAAAACCATTGTTTGATATCCCACATCCAATAAAACCTCCAGCAGGTTGACACTTCCCTAAATCCACAGCATAGACCCTAAATATCTTATCAGTTGATTCTGAAGCACTCCTATAACTTATAGAAAGTGCGTAGGTCTATGTTTATGGAGAAGACAGGTATAGACACTAAAGGCCCATGTGTCAAAATGCTGTTAAACGAGCCTTGCCACAGACATACCAAAGCTCTGATGCGTTAGTCTGACACCTACACACTACACCCCACAAACACTTTCATCAGCCACTGCCTCAAGAGCTACCTGTAACTTTTGTCAACTTTATAATACTTCATAACATTCTCACTCTGCAAGAAATGTTGCTGTCTGGTCGAAACTACAGAGCACTGAGCACTATACAGCAGGCACAAGAAAGGTTTCATTCCGCAGGTCATCTACCTCATGGACAATTAAATGCCCCCACTGGGCAATAAACGTGCAACAGAACACTATTTATACTCATATTTATTTAGCATACCATATCTCTTACATTATATATATATATATATATATATATATATATATATATATATATATATACCATATCTCTTACATTATATATATATATATATATATATATATATATATATATATATATATATATATATATATATATATATATATATATATTGCATTGCACATACCTGTACATACATATATTGCCTTTTGTCGAATTTGTATATTGAGCATTTTTATAGCCTATATTTATTTTTAATCACTTATTTTATTTGTATTATCTGTCTTGCCTGTGTACTGGAAGCAAAGGAAAATTCCTTGTATGTTAAGCATACTTGGCAATAAAGCTCTTTCTGATTCTGATAAAGAATATACAGCATAATATGGTAAACAGTTATTTATTTTATCAGGAGTATATTCCAGCAAACAAACTATGCATATATTTTCATAATTTAATTTATAAACATTTAAGCATTTGGTAGACACTTTTATCCAACGCATCTATCTATCTATCTATCTATCTCTGCACAAGCCTTGCATTTCAGTCTTATTCTGAAGGAAACGACTTTAATGGCAGTTTAGAACTCATTTGCACAAGCAAAAATCTGATTTCAAACATTCAAAACAAGACCAGTGAATTAAACCCGCGGGAATCGCAGTGAACACGCACACGTCACTCTCTGGAGATCTGGCGCGTAAATGCGCTATTGATCTGTTCTGTGATCGTGCGCGCGCATTTCTAGAAAGCTTTAATGCTTGTGAGATGATTGACGGATGGTGTGTTCCTCTGCAGTATTATGCTCGAGTTTTTACCGTGAGAGGTGAGCAATGCAGGGTTTGATGCTGTGACACGAGCTCGGATTTAAAGCACTGAGTTGTTCTTCATTTCTAATCGTGCGATGTAATCAATATAATAGGTTTGAAAATGAATGCACTCAAGAGAGCCTGAGGCGCATTTTTGCTTATGCTGGATAGGCACGATGAGCATATCACCGTCAGCGCCTCCCGGGTTTTCTGCATGAGCATGATTTTGGAAAATATTTCCCAATGCAATACATGACGTCACCTTCAGAGAACTTTTCTCGCAAATGCATTGCTGTCCGCGGCATATAACGAGTGCACACGCAATCTGAAGCAGCTCATTAGAATCCTATTCACATTCAAATCAGTATACACAGAAATGACTTATTGCCAATGACCAGACAAACACTGATGTTCCACTGACTGGAACTAGCTGTAGCCTACTGTCGTTTGATTACATTTTAATTGTTATTTAAACCTATTCGTTCTTTATTGAGGCCCATTACAAAGCTCAACCCTAATGTGTTTATCATGATGATTTTATCACGGAAGACTAACTAGTTCACTTTGTGAATGGACAGATTTTTATCATTAGATCAACACTTAATTAGTATTCACATTATGATTAGAGTTAATTATTGCTAGATTTTTACAAATAACATTAGTTTATTTCAACAGAGATTATTTGTTTAGTTTATAAATAATAGGCTATTGTAAGGAAATCCAAAACCCAGTTTTCATAGCAAAATATTATGTAAATATGTCCACATATATCTTATATCCACATATTTCAAGTCAGACAGACTTGTGTTTTCCTAAAAAATCGAATTCGAATCTATTTGAATTCTAATGGATTGAAATATTCCAAATGTATGTGCACTTTCTATTACAAATGATTAGTGTGTTATGAATGCATTGAAATCCTCATTTTGATCACGACACTTAATTAGGAGGAGGAACTGCAAACCTAAGTGGTGATTTTGGGTGGATTTTTTAATTTATGCAATATGCAAAAACGTTCATATAACATCCAAAACAATAGACAACCGACTGGTATGAACATTAACTTTTTATGATTTCATATCACATATTACATTAGCGTTGGCTTGCATCTTTCATTTAGGCTACACCTACATTTTTAAATGGCAATTTTCTCATACGTCAAAGGTAATATCTGATGTTACATAATAATAAAATGCACAGATTCATAATTTTACATTTTGCAAGTTTATTTTCTTTTCTAAAGCTTATCTTTAAAAAGCAAAAAAAAAACTTAGTGCACTTTGTTGCACTAAGTGAAACATAACCTTCTGACAAAAGAGTCTGACAAGGCCACTGCTGATCATTAAAGAAAATAGTTGACATGAACATAGTCAACATAGCCCATATAACATGCACATATGTTTACATTTAATTTAATATATTAGTTAGGATATTTAATAGTTAAGATTTGCGTATTTTAATGGGGAATGCCACAATAGCTAAACAAGGGTAAAGCCGCAATAAAATGAAACACAACGGAACCTCCGCTTAAAATACAAAAGTAACTTACAGAGAAGGAGCAGATAGTGAAGTTCAGGATCCGCATATAAACAGGGAGCTCATGGGCCGAATCCAGACAGGAATGCGACCAAAACTATTCCCTACTCCCAAAATCCAGCAGCGCACCAAAAACAGGATCGCATGCCAATAGCGATCCACCGATAGTATCCTTGAGTGTTTGTGTAAATCCTTCGAGAGGAGAGAAAAAAATTACGCGTCCCAGCAGAACTTTTTTCGTCCGTAAACCAAGTTGTTGTTGCTTCACCAAAGGGCTCGTGCTTCAGCTACAAGAGATGCAACACCGCAACAAACACAGAATAAAACATCCATCCCAAAATACACATCCAGTGACATGAGCGCAGTCTCTGAGGATACTGGCTGTTCTCAGACGCTTTGTCAGGTTTACAGAGATTTCTCTCTCTCTCTCTCTCTCTCTCTCTCTCTCTCTCTCTCTCTCTCTCTCTCTCTCTCCAACCCCCTGAAGAAATGTCACTCCCCCCTGAAACTCGAGACGTTTCCTCGTTTCCTGGCTGATAGTTTTTGGACTTGGTCTTTCTCCTCCAATCACAGATCGACCTCAGAGCTCGGGCTCCCTTCGAGCAGCTCTACCAGTTCTGCGCAATCCTCAAAAGTTTGTCCGGAACTGGGGGTCTCCCAGTCTCCCTCCCTCACTCCCTACACGAGCTCCAGTGCAGAATGCCATTCATTCACTGCAACTGCGCCACCTCCTGGCTGATCTGTCGGATTATTAACCCTTTTGGGGTCTCGGAGACCCCAGGGTCATTTAAATTGCATACATATAGCCTACTTGTGTCATGACACTTTCCATTTCATGAATTTAAGATTTTTAAACATTCTATCATAGAAAGAATGTCAGTAAATGTTTATAAATTGCATTGTGACATATCAAGATTCAATATACACAATATTTGTTTAGATATGCTTTGCCTTTTAAAAACAACAAGGTACTGTATTGAGTTGATATTTGAAGATTTTCCACTTCTGAAAAATCTAATAAAACAGAGATAAAGGGATTTGAGTGTATGGCAAACTATGTGATCCAAGCTAAAAACTGCACTACTGCTCAAAGGTTTGGAATAACTACATTTAATGTTTATTAAAGGAGTATTTTATGCTCACCAAGGCTGTATTTACATGATCAAAATATTCAAATATTAGGCCTATTTGAAATATATTATATACAGCATATTAGAATTATTTCTGAAGGATCATGTGACACTGAAGACTGGAGTAATGATGCTAAAATTTCAGCTTTGCATCACAGGAATAAATTACATATTAAAATATATTCAGATAGAAAACAGTTATTTGAAATTGTAATAATATTTCACAATATTACTGTTTTTAACTGTATTCTGATCAAATAAATGCAGCCTTGGTGATGTTTAAAAAAAAAACATAAAAAAAACTAAATTATTCCAAACCTTTGGCCATTAGTAAATATTCTTGCATTTTCTGAAGAAAGTCTAAAAGCCTCTAAATATAGATTATCTAAAACACCTCAGCTTGAACTTTAAATAATAATAATAATATAAGGCAGTCATTTTTCTTCTTTTTGTTTTAAGCAACATGGTATTAATTTACAGAAACTATGTTTCTGATTTTTTTTTTTCATGGTTTCTGCTATAAAAACTCTATAAAAAAGACAGTGAGATGCAATTTAAATGGCAAATTCTTTCTTTATTTACTCGCCTTCATGTTTTTTGTAAATTGCAGATTTCAGAGCTTCAGACTATCAGAAAACTGTCAATAAAAGCTATTTTCTAATCTCACACAAAACTACCAATCAATCAGCTATTTATCATTTTTTTATTATTATCATTTAATTTCCTTTTCATTTCTGTGTAATATACGGAGCCCCTAAAGGGACGTGGTGGTGGGAAAAAAAGGAGATGGGGGAAAAAATAATAAGTCAATGCTTTTTGAGCTCTTTGCGAGCGAACGCCAAAGTTTCTCGGGGGAACGCAAAACATTAGTGAAAAAACGCAAAAGCGTTGACAAATCATTTTTCCTCAATCTCATATTTTTTTTCCTTCAACATGTCCCTTTAGGGGCTCCGTAGTGTAATGACTTGAAAAAAGGATTAAGTAAATAATTTCCTTTAATCTCTGTAAGATGCACTACACATCCTTCATACTGTTGCATACGGAGCCTGTTATTTTCCCAGCATTACTAGCTCTGCCTGATAGACTCCCTCATGCAGCTCCCCCATGGAGCCCTCAGTCTCCCAGCGCTCACACGGGGAGGCTCCCTAATCAATGACCCCTAAATGTCACAGACTGAGGGGCCCCTGCCGCACTCCACACTCCCCTTCCAAACTGTCTTCTCCTTTGGACAGGCCCTTTTCACTGATTCGAAGGAGAAAACTAAAGAGTTGTGGAGGAGAGCAGGATTAGGAGAGGAGGAGGGAACTATGGCCAATATGCCTTTCCTTCTCCGCTCTACACCCGAGCCTCCTGTTTTCCCCCCTTCCTCATAAAAGAAGCATTCCCATTCACTCCGAACGAGCCAGCTAATAAGGCTGTTAAAGAAAGAGAGAGGTTCCTCTGTGAATGGGGCCTTCGATCACGGCTTTTCTTTCCCTTTTAGCCCCGATTCTCTCTCTCTTTCTCACTCATACACAGTGAAGCCATCACACACTCCCATAAAAGGTGACAGTTTGGATCGCAATGAGAGGGAAGCGGGGAAAGGAGGGGACAGGCCACAGGTTTAGGAGTGTGAAATAAAAGATGGACTATACAGTCTTTCACACGCTTCCCCATCGCCTGTCCAAGCCAGATTTACATTGTTTTTATGGCTGTCGTACAGGCCTGCCACATTTAGCAAATACAATAGGACAGCTAGTGAGAGTCAGAGAAAGAGACAGAATTGAAAAAGGATGGTCACGTCTTGCTGTTCTTCATTTTCCTCCAAGAAACAATCATCCAGCTGAAGAAGTTAGGATTGAATCAACAGAGAAAACATACATACAGCGTTTGCATGAACACTTTACCTTGTTCAGAATGGAAGTTTTACTGCACATTAATGCAACACGTTGTCAGAAATCACCACCTCATGTTGCATGCTAGTGGCATCCTATCAAATGGAAATAAATTAGGTTATTTTGCATTGTTTACTTAATTTGGAACATATTATGCCCTTTTACAAAGTCCTGATTTTGTTTTTGGGCTCTACTAGACAAGGTTTTCATTGTTGAATGTTAAAAAACACATTATTTTCCACATATTTTACATTGTTCGGCTCCTCTCTTCCCAGTCTGTCAGTAACCCTCTGTTTAGTTCCTGTCTCTATGAAGCCCCTCCTTCTGAAAAGCACAATGTGCTCTGATTGGTCTGCTAAACCAGTGTGTTGTGATTGGTCAACTGCTTCAAGCGTGTTTGGAAAATGTCACACTCCTTCCCATAACAGAGAGTTTCAACACACTACTAACTAACTCAACCAGACCCCGTCCCTTTATTCTGCGTATGCCTTGGGCGGGAATTATTTAAATGTGTAATATTGTGACGTGTTTGTTCTCGGAAGAAAACTCAAGACTACAATGGAGGCGTTTCAAGGAGTTCAGAAACAGTGACACTGATATAGAGAAGAACTCCCGCTGTAGGGACTTTGTAACTTTGCAGAGATTTGTATGCTCAAACAGCAACACTACACACTAAAGAAAAATGAAAAGGTGGAAAAAAGCATAATAGGTCCTTTGTAATTTAATTAATGACTCAGAATATTTTAAAGTTGTCATTGTGTGAAACAGTATTCCACACAGTGTGCTCTGTAGCATACTACTTTTTTGTACAACTGTGCAGGCTTTTTTTAGCTAATTGCCTAATGTCCATAACCCTTTACTGATCAGTCTTGAAACTCGCTGAAGATGTTAAGATATAACCGACAGTGTAATACACTTTATAAATCACTGACAGCTATAGAATTCAACCAATCAACTTTCAGAAACTCGTCTCTAGACGTAACAATGTAAATTATCTCATTGAATGTGACTATTTACATAAGAATGGTTTAATGGACAATTTTACACAGATGTCATTAATGATGATGAATGATGCACAATACTGTCTAACATTTTCAAAAGTATCTACTTTCCCATTGGCAGTGAAGTACTATATACTTTTAGCAATTATTATAAGTATGCGATTTGGAAAGCTCCTCATGACATAGCAGTAAAATTAAGAAAAACACAATCACAAACACGTCATGAGAAAGATTTGCTATTTCCTTAGGTCAGTAGAGTTATCAGAACTTGAGCATGAGAACAGCCAGCTAATGGATGCTAAACGCTCATTATAGCTCAGACAGTCCGCCTGTTATGCTAATGTTGAGTTATTTCAGCGAAGCCATCAACACAACGGTGTTATTCTACCTCCAAAGAGAGTCACGTGACCAGCCTGCTGTGTGCTGCCCTTCTGTCTATTGAAAGCAAGTTATGATTTATGCCAGACACTTGTTTGGTCAGCTTTTGATTTCAAAACAATCCTACCAAAATGCAGAGTTTGTTTTACTCTGAGAGGAGACGAAAAGAAAAACTATTCACACGGAGAATAAACATTCACTCCCCACGTCACTATGAGGGCAAGAATGCTTAGAAAAACATGATGTCACGTATCATCTCCCTGGCAACGTTCCCAAGGAATAAATACTCATTATAATCATTAAGAAAACACTTTAAGCAGTATTTAGTGCAATTTGACTTTAGGTGTGCATATGGCTTGAACACTTAAATTATAGAGAACGTAGATATCGTAGGATGATGTCTGTGTAGGTGTTCTTTGTCATGTATTAACATGTTTTGTGCAATAATCCGCTTGTAATGGCACATACAAAAGTCAACCCAGCACAAGTAGAGTTAGTCCTGATCCTTTCTTAAAAGGATCTTAAAAATAAATATACTCTTAAAAATAAAGGTTCTTTATTGGCATCAATGGTTCCATGAAGAATATTTAACATCCATGGAATCTTTCCATTCCACAAAAGATTCTTTAGAATTTAAACTTTAAAAAAGAATAAAGTGGTTATTTTCAGAACTGTTCACTGAAAGGTTCTTTGGGGAATCCAAACTTGTTGTTCTATGGCACGTGGTCCAATCCTGCAGCGTCCGTCAGAGTAAAGCTTCAACCGGCCTCAACACACTTGCCTGGAAGTTTGTAGTGATCCTGAAGACCTGGATGAGCTGGTTCAGTGTGTTTGATTAGGACTGAAGCTAAACTCTCACGGACATTGGCCCTCAGGAGCAGGACTGGACACCACTGTGAAAACCCCCTTTTGGAAGCTTTATTTTTTAAGGGTGTATGGGTGACTTCAATAATTTCAGAAAGGCTTTTCAAAAAGGAATGTGAGTGATTCTTACCAATGCACAACTCACTGCCATAATGCTATGATTTGTTATGCGGTTGCTTACTGGTCCTATTGCATCCAATTCTTAATGCCTTCAAGGTCTTGATAGCACCATTAGCCAAATGACTTGGGATCTAACCTAAGGAAAAACTACGTATTTAAAATGTTCTTGGTCCACCAGCTACACTTAATGTAAGAGGTGGAGAACTGTGTGAATATGATTTTTGGTACATAATAGCACTCTTTTATGTGCATATGAATGACATACCCAGTTAAGGAACTTGTGGTGTTCCTAACTGTGAGATTGGCACTTTCGGACAGCAAGCGTTCCCCTAATGGCCCTCTGGTGCAGCTTTAGTGATGCCATTAGTGGTTGTGGTGACGGTCTCAAACTGCAGTCCATCAAGCGTTATATGGTGCTTCCTCATGGCTACATTAGTGATGGGTCTGTCACGTGAAAAATGAACAAAAGACTCAGAGGGTAAAGTAATTTGTTCCCTGTAAATTATTTTTGACTGCATAATAATGATTTAAAGCACTTAATGAAAGAAACGACTTGAAAAAAGATTCATTCATTTTGATGAACATGATCGAACAAGAGAGTCAGTAAAATGATCCGGACTTCCCATCACTAGGCTACATTAGGCAGAACAAAACCTCTATTGGGAACCAGATAACACAGTCATTTAGGAAGTGCAATAAACTTGAGTACAAAAATGGGTTACTTTGATCATCCACACAAAATGACTATACTTCTCATAGG